>PVKC010001481.1:34188-50482 GCA_004027635.1 Crocidura indochinensis
GGTTTTTGGGCCACACCCGTTTGATGCTCAGGGATTATTCTTGCCTATGAGCTCAGACATCGCTCCTGGCTTGGGGGAACATATGGGACGCAGGGGATCGAACCACGGTCCATCCTCTAGCACTCGTAAGGCAGACACCTTGCCTCTAGCGCCACCTTCCCAGCCCCAAAATATGATTTATTTCTTTGAATATTAATGTAGTGGTAAATCCTTAGGAGTTTATAAATTGTATTTCTTCCAAGTCATGATTGATGATTTGGAATCAATCTTTTTATTTAGTATTTTAGATAACTTGATTACAGTAGCTATAATTTTTATGGTTTAGTTTTATAAGATTATTATACAACACCCTCACTAATATGCCCAAGTTACTAATGTAGTCCTATCTTGTGTCACTTCTTCCTTTTATTCTTCCCCTAGCTACTTGGTAATTTTGGTTTGTACTCGAAAAAAAAAAGAATAAACATGACAGGAGAAAAACATTTGGCTTTTCAGTTCCTATACCACAAATTAATGAAATGATCTGGATACATGTCCATCCCTCTATGGCTAATTTTACTTCACATAATTCTCATCACTTCTGTCCAAGTTTGCTGTAGTATTTAAACTTTATATTGGGGGGGGCATTTGGGTCACACCCACCGGTGCTCAGGGGTTACTCCTGGCTCTGCTCAGAAATTACTCTTAGCAGGCATGGGGAACCATATATGATGCTGGGGATCGAACTTGGTTCCTTCCCAGATTGGCCTTGTGCAAGGGAAATAAATAAAATGCACTATCACTGTGCTATTGTTCCAGTTCCTCTTTTTTTTTTGGTGGGGGGGGCACACCTGGCATCACTCGGGTTATTCCTGGCTTTGTGCTTAGAAATTACTTCTAGCAGGCTCAGGGAACCATATGGGGTGTAGAGAATTGAACTTGATCAGCTGCATGCAAAACAAACACCTTACCTGTTATGCTATCACTCCAGCCCTGCATTTCATCTTTTCTTATAATGGCATAATATTCTATTTTGGTATATAACATACTTCTTTACCTTTCCATCTATCTTTGTTTACATATCTCAACTATTGTGTTAGTTGTTGCAATGATTACAAGCATGTACATATGTTTCCAAATGAATAATTTTGTGTTTTGTGGGTGGATAACTAAGGAGTGAAATTCCTTGGTCTATGGGCATTCCCTTACATTTTAGAGTATATTTTCATTGAGATTGAACCAGATGACATTCCAGGCAACAATGAATGAGGGGTCCTCTTTTATTGTATCCTTGCCAACACTGTATGTTTCAGTTTTTTTTTTTTTTTGAGAAATGCCTTACTGCTGTTGTGTTTTGATTTGCATTTCCCTGATGTTAAATGATGATGAACACATGCCTAATTTTCACATGCCTACTTCTACGGCCATCCTTGCATCATTTTCAGAGAAGTGTGTTTAATTCTTCTCAATTTTTGGTGGGTCTTTTTAAAATTTTTGTAGTTGATGTTTGTGAATCAATGCCTTATACATCTTAAATATTAGTTCCTTATGTATAAATGTATTGTGTATAAATATTTTCTTTAAGTATGGTGTCTTTTTATTTTTTGTCCGAGTTTCTTTTGTTATGCAAAAGAATGTATGATTTAGCTCTATATTTTTGCTTCTAGAGTAAACTTGTTTTATTTATTTATTTATATTTTGCTTTTAGGGGAGTGGTGGAAGTTTGGGTCACACACAGAAATTCTCCTATACTATTTCTAAAGTCCCTAAAGTTAAATAACTAAAGAGGTCCATATTCTGGAGAGTTCTGCCTGTTTTTCTCAAAGTGAATAGTTCACTTTGAGTGAACTTTTGTGAATGGTGTGAATTTTGGTCACAATTTCGTGTGTGTGTGTGTGTGTGTGTGTGTGTGTGTGTGTGTGTGTATGTATGTATCTAATTTTCTTAGGAGCACTTGCTGACGAGTCCTTCCTCGCTCCACTTCATTTGATCACAGTTTTATGACTCCTCTGTTTCTCTCTGACAGCCATTTTCCAGAATTGATGAGAGAGCCCTCCTCAGATGATTTCAGGTAAAGAGATTCTAATAGTCCTTAATACTCTAAAGAGAAAGGCTTCAGAATAATTTTATTTTTGTATTTCTTTCCTGCATGTATTATTTGAAAAAGTTGTATGCACATAATTTTGACAGTGAGACTGAAATTTAAATATGAGCTAATGATTTTTTTTTTTCGGTTTTTGGGCCACACCCGGTGACGCTCAGGGGTTGCTCCTGGCTTGGGGGACCGAACGTTTGGGACACCAGTGTGGGCAAGGCAGATGCCTTACCACTTGCACCACCGCTCCAATGAAACTTTCATAATAATAATAATAATAATAATAATAATAATAATAATAATAATAATAATAGTAATAATAAATAGTAAAAATAACCAGCCCTTCAACAGGTACTTTCATTTTCTATTTCTCCAGAAGTAGTCAAATTCAATGTTTGGCTCTTTCTTGGGGATGCTTATTTCTTTTTTTTTTGGTTTTTGGGTCTCACCCGGCAGTGCTCAGGGGTTACTCCTGGCTCCATGCTCAGAAATTGCTCCTGGCAGGCACAGGGGACCATATGGGGCACGGGATTCAAACCAATGACCTTCTGCATGAAAGGCAAATGCCTTACCTCCATGCTATCTCTCCGGCCCCCGGGATGCTTATTTCTATACTTGAATAGACCATTAAGTTTTAAGTTAAAAAAAAGAGTGATTATGCAGTTTTCTGCAAAAAAAAGTTGTCCTACTTAAACTTTCTTTTCTGTCCCCAAATTTTTTAGCATCTGAGTTTTTTGTTTTGTGTGTGTGTGTGTGTGTGTGTGTGTGTGTGTGTGTGTGTGTGTAGACTTTCTCATTATGTGAATCCTTCTGTTTCTAATGGTCTATTTCTGTTTGGAGTTCTTCCCTTTATTGGAAACATTTTTATTTTAGTACCTTGAAGATCGACTTCAATGATTCTCACTTCTCCCTGATTCTCCTGTGAGATGCAAAATGCTCAGTTTTCTCTCTTTTCTTTTTTGAATGTCTTGGTTTTTTTGTTTGTTTGTTTTTGTTTTTACTTTCTCCCACTCTATTCATCTATTCATATTTCTGAGTTTCTTTTTTTGAGATACTTCTGATTTTATGTCCTTTGTTTGATTTCATTTTCAGTTTTCAAAAGTATTCTATCTCTATCTTCTTCCCTTCCTTCTCCCCAGTTCCTTTATCCCACTTTTTGATCTCTTAGTATTATTAATTTTGTTTTAGATAGACTTTCTTCAAAACCCTGGTGATAATTAGATGTGTGTTCATTAATTTTTTTTCAAAATGGCAAAATAAACAGCGTAACCTAACCATTTTAGCCATTTTATAGTTATTTTTAATGTGCTTTTATAGGACACATTTGTGTCCTTAGATGCGTTGGAATAGCCATGGTTATTCCTGGTAATATCTGTCTCAGCAGTGTAGGCTGTCCATTGGTACTAAGGCCCAGCAATGCATGGAGTCCACCAGGACTATCCTAGTGTTGCTATGGTTCACTAGTGCTAATCCTGGCAGTGCTTCTGGTTAGTATCTGTGGCTATCAAATTCCAGGCATATGCTCTACACTTATGTCACTTCCTTGGCCACTGTCATAACCAATTTGGGGAGGGGTATGGGGCTATAATTGGTAATGCTTAGGACTTACTCCTGCCTCTGTGCTCAGGGATCACTCCTGATCCAATTCAGGGGCTACATGTGGTGGTAGAAATCACATCTGGGTTGATCTCATGCAAGGCACATGACTACCTGCTGTACTATGTTTATAGACCTTTAAAGGCATTTTTGAATTGAATAAATATTTTCTCTCCTTAGCCGGATGCCTCCTCCAAAAAGCGACTCATGTGATTTTGAAGATCCCAGGCTCTTGAAGAACATTGAAGATGATCATGTAAGAGACAGGTTCCCAAATTTATTTGGCCTGATTGACTCTTTGCAGGAAAAGATCACTCGCATACCCACTAGAAATATACCTTCTTTAAGCCAATAATAGAAATGTCACTCTGAAGTAACCCCATTGGAGAAATGGGGGTGTTATTACCTCTTTTTTGGGAGGATTTTCTGCTTCTTGGCTAGGCACAGCTTATGGGACTTTGTACACATGTAGATGTACAATTCTTGGACAATTCAGGGATGCACAATTCAGATGTACAATTCAGGGACCAGAAAAAGTTTCACTTTTTTGATGCTAGTACTTCAGAGCAATAATAATATTAAAAAGTATTCTGACGGGGCCGGGCGGTGGCGCTGGAGGTAAGGTGCCTGCCTTGCCTGCGCTAGCCTAGGACGGACAGCGGTTCGATCCCCGGGTTTCCCATATGGTCCTCCAAGCCAGGAGCGACTTCTGAACACATAGCCAGGAGTAACCCCTGAGCGTCACTGGGTGTGGCCCAAAAACCAACAAAAAAAAAAGTATTCTGACAAATAATTTAATGTAAGCAGAGGTAAAACACAATTTAAATATGTAGTGTGGTTATAAAGTGGCACACTAGCATCCAAACTTATCTTGCTTTGCAATTCTTTAGTAGTTCAGATTCCTGTTCCTTTGTCTGTTTTTGTACATACTGTTTTTTGTATGATTCTGTTTCTTCACCATTTTGAATCTAAGAGGTATTGATATTTTTAAGTCACTAAAATATCCTTATAGTAATAAAGACTAGGATAATTTGGAAAACAAAGGACATAAAAATATAGAGTGTAGGTACCTTCTATTGTGTGGTGAGTGGACTGATTTTCCTGTAGTATTTGCTGCCCTTGGAAGCTGGACAAGAAAGTCATTTAGAAACATTTTTTTTGGCCAAGAATTACCTCTCAAATAAATGAATAGAAATAGGAATCACCTAAGATGATCCAATTCTTATCTGTTTTGGACCAAACCTGGCTGTGTTCAGGGATCACTCCTGCCAGGGTTCTGGATTGAATTTAGGTGAATTGAACCTGGGTCAGCCACATGCAGGGCAAGCACAAACAGATGCAATAGTTTGCTGTTGCTACTCATTCACCTCACTTTCTCTGCTGACCTATTCAGGAAAATAAAAGTAGTTTTCTACATTTTTATCAGTTTTTTATTTTTTTCCTCTGCTCACTATTTTAACTTAACTGGCACATTGGTTCAACCACTTTCATTATGACCCTCAGCCTAGTAACCTCTTGAGAATGGTCCAGTGCTTTTTTAGACAGAAGTACTCATCATGCACTTGTTTCTTTGACAACCTTAATTAAAAAACTTGTTAATCATTAATTAACCAGGAAGTTTCAGTGTCTATATTATTGTACAAATTCTCCATATGGAGTTGACTAGAAAGCACTAAAGAGAGTATGATACTGCACCCCCACAGCACGAAAGACTTTGTTGGAGGAGTGGTAAACCCTAGAAAAATCCTATAAATCAACTCTCTAACTCCTACAACTAGTTACAGTTTATCACCAGAGGACACTTTTGGGCATCCATCCAACCATCCAACCAATCTAAGCATTGAAGGTAAACGATCAAACCCATGGTGTGTCCGAACAGTAAGTCAGAGGCCACAGCTTTTGTTGCTCTCTGCACAAAGGGGTTGGTGCTGCCTCTGTGAGAATTGAATGAAGGCCCAGTTGGGGTTTGGGGGGTGTCTGAGACTCAAGAATGCTGATGAATCAAGGCTGAGTGCTATAAGTGAAGTCTGAATTTGGGGCATAGAGTGCCCCATAGAATGCAGAGTTCACAAGTTAGATCCACTGGAGGAAAGACTTGGAGGCTGTGCTACTTTGCCATCCAAGCAAAGGAAATACGTGTACCGTGGTCACACACAAGTCTCTAGGGCACCATCAGACTCTTTCACAGAGGAGAGAAAACCCTTATCTTCCTTCCCAGGGAGATCCTCCATCTATTACATAATTTCTTTCTTCCCAGGTAATCATTTCTGATTTTCTGAGCTCCCTGTATGGATTTATATCTTTAAAGAGGTTTGCTTTTAATTAATTTATTATTATTATTATTACTTTTTTTTTTTTTTTTTTTTGGTTTTTGGGTCATACCTGGCGATGCTCAAGGGATACTCCTGGCTATGTTGTCAGAAATCTCTTCTGGCTTGGGGGACCATATGGGACCCTGGGGATTGAACCGAGGTTTGTCCTGGGTCAGCTGCATGCAAGGCAAATGCCCTAATGTTGCTCTGCTATGGCTCCAGCTCCAGAATTTTTCTTTTTTGTTTGTTTGATTTTGTATTTTTTGGACCACACCTGGTGACGCTCAGGGGTTACACCTGGCTATGCGCTCTTAGCTTGGGGGACTATATGGGACGGTGGAGGATCGAACCACAGTCCGTCCTAGGCTAGCTCGTGCAAGGCACCTTATGGCTTGCATTCACTGCTCTGGCCCAGAAGTTTGTCTTTTATTTTTTTTTTATTTTTTTATTTTTTGGGTCACACTCGGCAGCGCTCAGGGGTTACTCCTGGCTCCATGCTCAGAAATTGCCCCTGGCAGGCATGGGGGACCATATGGGGCACCAGGATTTGAACCGATGACCTTTTGCATGAAAGGCAAACGCCTTACCTCCATGCTATCTCCTGGGCCCCAGAAGTTTGTCTTTTAATCAGAGAAACAGCCTATGGAAAATTCCTGAGTCTTTTGATTGCATAACTAACTAGTGACTTCCTTCAAGATTTTTCAAAGAAGAGCATGAATCTTAGATTGCTATGCTTATGTTATTTAGCTTGAATACTTCAAGAATTAATTATTAGCATATTTATATTATATGCCTTATAATTGAAGCTTATCATATAAGATAATTTTAGATAATTTTTGAAATAAATTAAAAATATTTCTAGATATACATAAAATATTTTATCGAGATTAAAAGTGATTGATTGAAGGATACATAGCTAATTATGCTAAATATTATGAGATACCCAAATAGGTAAATTCATAGCTCAGAGCAAAATAAATAGGAGATTACTAGAAGCCAAGGAGGAGAATGGGGAATTTTTGTTTAATGAATGTCAGGAAGAAGGAAAAGTTCTGGGTGTAGTTAGTGTTAATGAGTACACAGTAATATCACTAAATTATGTATATCTTTATGGTTAATATAATACTATTTGTGGATACCCCTCATTAATAATTTTTTGACTTTTAGATATGGACACATATACATATAGGTATACATATATCTATATATGCATACACACATTTTCCAATAAGTAATAAGTTCCTTCAAGTGATAAAAAATGTTTTGTGGGCTTGTTGGCTAATGCACTTGTCTTACATATAGCTGACCAGTTTTGATCCTCGGGATTCCTATATAGTTCTCCACTCTTAGCCAGGAGTTAATTTCTTTTTTTGGTTTTTGGGCCACTTCCAGCTGTGCCCAGGGGTTACTCCTGGCTCTGCGTCCAGAAATCGCTCCTGGCAGGCTTGAGGGACCATATGTAATGCTGGAATTCAAATCACCATCCATCCTGGGTTGGCCAATGCAAGGCAAATACCCTTCTGAGGTGCTATCTCTCCAGCCAAGCCCTAGGATTTAATTCCCCAATGCAGAGTCAGAAGTCAATCCTGACCATTGCTCTGTATGGCCCCAAACAAACAAACAAACAATTTTTTTTCTTGTCTGTGAATGTAACTCAGTGGTAGACTACAGACATGTGCTTGTGGTCCTGGTTTTGATATTCAGTCCCATAAAAATTTGTTTTGGAGAAAGCTAAAGAAAAGATTTCTTTTGAAATATGTGTTATTTGTCTGAAATGTATTGTAAATATTTCATAGACTTACAATTTAAACTTATTGATTATGTCTTTTCTCTTATTTGTTGGAAAGGAAAAGGGAAAATTCTCATTTGTGGCAAATCTAAACAAGTGTCTTTCTTGAAAATCCTTAAGTCCAGATATTAATAAGCAAATTACAATGGGATTTCAAATTAATTTATAAAATGTAATGTTTTAGGAGTCAGAGCAATAGCACAGTGATAGGGCATTTGCCTTGCACGCAGCCAATCCAGAATAGACCTGGGTTCGATCCCCAGAGTCCCATATGGGCCAGGAGTCCCCTGGGCCAGGAGCAATTTCTGAGCACATAGCCAGGAATAACCCCTGAGCATCACCTGGTATGGCCCCCAAACCAAAAAAAAATTAATGTTTTATGCCCTCTGAACAATAAGTTTATAATAAAATACTAATAGAAATAGGATTTCAATAATAATAAAGCAGTCAGAATAAAATGTCTGGTACAATGCCTCCCATTCTTTAATAGGCACACAGATTATTTATAATAAATATAAAATGAATAGGTAGCAGCATGCCATGAATGAAATATAGAAGTTTTATGGTTATTTAATAAATAATATCTATTTTACACTTCAATATAATATTGATATGTCATTTCTACAGTAATTTGTCATTTAATCTTAATGAATAAAGATTGTATGCTAGCTCTCCGGCCCCTAGGACAATTTTTATAAGTTAATATGTGAGTGAAAATGGTCTTAGAGGCTATTAAGGACTATAAAGTTAAAGAACATATGAGGTAGAGAAAAATAAGTATTTCCTCTATAAACATAGTACAGTGGTCTGGAAAGAACAGGAGATACACATTTGACGGATCAGTTTTTCTCTTTTGAGTCAAGATAGCATTGCACATCTTCCTTTTGCTTGGTCTGAGGACAGGTTACTGAGGTTAGTAGATGGCCTGCTTGCCCTTTTGAGTTTCAAGGAAGTAGAGAAACAGCACCTTCTGGCAGAAATGTTTGAAGTATCACAGGCAACATCACAGGAGGTGCTCTCATTCCTTCATTTCTTTTTTTTTTGTTTGTTTGTTTTGGACCACATCCAGTGCCCAGGGATTATTCCTGCCTATGTGCTCAGAAATTGCTCCTGACTTGAGGGACCATAGGGGACACCGGGCATAGAACCATTGGCCTTCCTGGTCAGCGCATGCAAGGCATAAGCCCTACCGCTTACACTACTGCTCCAGCCCAAGCATCCCTTCATTTCCTACCTAACCACATGTGGGCAGCACAGTAAGAATGGTGTCCAAAAATTTGGTGATGGGTATTCCCCTGATTTAATGTTAATATGTACCTAAAATACTGTGAAATATATGTGAGCCAATATGATCAAAATAAAAATTAAAAAACAAAAAGAATGGTGTCCAAAGGATGAGTACATAGAAGTGGCTAAAATCTGGGAAAGGGTTTTTTTTTTCTTTCTGTATTAAACTGTACTAAACACAGTATAGGCCCTGCAGGCAGAGCTGTTGACAGGGAGGCTCACAAGCAGATAGGTCAGCTCATGACAGAAGAAATGACTGGAGAGGAGCAGTTGTGGAACACCAGTTTGTCAAGACAATTTTAGACAAGTATTCAAATAAATTGAAAATATTTCTAGATATACATAAGATATTTTGTACAGACTAAAAGTGATTGATTGATTGATTGATTGATAGAAGGCCTTGTGCTTCTGATCCCCACTTCCTCTCTAAATGCAGAGGAAGTTGTTCTGGGCTTTGAACAGGAGTGCTCTGCACCTGCCTGTCTTGCAATAATTAGATTGATGAGGTCCTATGTTTGCAGCCCACAGCTTCTTGCATTCAGGAGTTCCTAACTCTCCTTGCTGTATGCCACACTGTTGTTCCTGAGAAGGAAGGAGATGATATCATCTACCAGGCCTCTTCCCCAGGTGAGTTCCTTCCTTGGATATCTGAGTGTCCATGTACTTGTCAGAATAGTGCCTCTTCTGGGTGACTGAGAAGCCAGAGCCTGCTAATGATGCTGGCAGAGATCACAGATTAGGCAAATGGCTGCAAATTACACTTGAAGAGTAAGGAGGTCTTGCTTCTGTTAGAGGAAGTCATGCTTTAGAAGTAGTCTAGAGGGGAAACAAGCAGGCATCTTTGTTCATTTATACCTCTAATGGAGTTTCTAAGTGTTGTACTTCCTGTGCTCCATGATCTCCCCAAACTAAAGCACTTGGTTCAGAGAAGATGCTCCCTCAGAAGTCATGTCAGTATTTTTTAAGTTCATCAAAGAAACTTTGGCCCTTGCCTTGAGCAGGGTCAGTGAGTTTTCGCTCTACCACCCCATCTGGGTGGAAGTGTCCCTGCCTGTGTGTGGAAGGGGGATGGGAAGAGTGAACAAGAACTCTCTGGATTCCCAACCCTTACTACTGTGTACATCACACTTTATCTTTGGGGGGTGATTTGGGTTTTGAAAGCACCTTTGGATTTCGAGTTTTGGGTGGTGTTTAAAGGTTAATCTTGACTTTGCACTTTAGATTACTGTTGGTTGGTGAACCCTGTGTGGTCTGGGGAGTAAGGGTTAGTTGCATGCTAGGCAAGTGTGTCTTGTTTTATATAGTAACACTCTCTCTCCACCTCCCATAGCAAGACCTTTTTACCTTTTGTGGCTTTTTGTTAATTTAAAAAATAATATTTAAAAACAGAATTTTGCCATTACTATCAATGAGTCAACATTTTACCAACTCTCTCTTGACAGATGAGGCTGCTTTGGTGAAAGGAGCTAAAAAATTGGGCTTCATCTTCACAGGCAGAACTCCGTACTCTGTCATCATCGAGGCTGTAAGTGATGTCCCTGGGCTCCTGGGGAGACCAATGGTCAGGTTTAGCATGGCTCTGCTTTGACAATGATGACCAATAAGGAAGTGCATTATCTCCGTTGTCAAGGAAGGTGGGCAGACAGGAGTTGTGGCCTCTATATTCTCTTCCCTTTCCCCTGGATTGGAGAAGATTAATATGCGCCTTTAGTCCCTTGAACTCATTAATAAACTTGAGTTTCATTTTCAACATACTTAACTGGATACAGTTTCTGATGTAGAGTATGTTTGCTTTCTTTTTTGCTTCTAATAAAAATGTCCAAAAGCATCATCCCTTCTGTAATGCCACCGCCTTATAGAGCCAGTTGGAAGTGGGAAACTCAAGTCCATTATTACAATAAGAATCACCACAGTGTTGGAGACACATATCTGAGCTGTGAATTGAGCCCCAGGTTCTTTTTATTAGTTTTTAGACAAGGTTAGAAAAGTATTTGTAAATGATAGCTTATAAAATCCCATTAATATGGGATTAATCTATATATTTTGATCAAAATTAATATGGGATTAATCAATCACAAATTCTCAAGTCATTTACCTGAAAATTTATGTGAAGTAGCTATGCTGATCATCTTAGTAGCCATGTCCTTGGACTGCACGAAGGAGTCATTGACAGTGTGAAAGCACGAAGAGGGCACACCCCTTGGTGCTCACAGCTGGTGTGTGCCAGGGAGTCTAGACAGTAGTGGGCAAGTTTCTGACTGGGTGAGGGAAGTGTCTGTGCTATCTAGTCAAAAGCACCTATTTTCCAATATAAACTATGAATGCACTGGACTGTTAATCTTCTGCATTTGGATTGATAAATATGGATTAATTCATAAATAATTCATATACTCCAATTTTAGTGTAATTAATCAACTGTCATTTCTCTTAATGATTCTTCCAAGCAGAAATTAAAAATTCTTGAGGTTTATTTCCCCAGAAATATTCCATGTTAGATGTCTTGATGAAATTGATGCCTTGTATTAAGTCCCATGTGGATGGTAGGTACAGGGTGTGTGCATATACCTCTGTGAAATTTTTACTTCAGAAACATAATCTGAGGGTTTTGGATGGAGCTGCAAAATGTTTCGGTTTTCTTCCTATCTTGGAAGTGACTGCCAACATGTTAAGGCAGCCAGTAATCAGGGAAAAAGTAGATGCTTCCACCAGGAGGAGGAGCTCTGGTTCCACCAGACTTACTTTTGGGAAACCTACGGGGGAAATGTAGAAATTATCTATCTGCTGCAATATGTTCTATAGTATAGCCACCACATTTTGATTGGACAGTCAGTTCTTTTAAGCTCTTAATACTATATATCTCATTAAAAATCCGTTTTTCTTCCTGTAGATGGGGCAGGAACAAACATTCGAAATCCTTAATGTCTTGGAATTTTCTAGGTATGTTTTTCTTTCATGAATTGGAAATAAAATTTGTACATATATCAATCTGTACAATTTATATGTATAATCAGACATTTATATCTTACAACTTGATCATAGTGCTTGCATGATATATGGTATTACTAAATATAGTGCTTAGCATTAAATATATCTCCACAAGCTTGCTTTTTGGAATTGACTTTCATTAAAGACAGCAAAAGAGGTAATTTTTCTTTGTTCATTGAAATGGGGTGTCATGCTTGTGTATTCTATATTTTCTTTACTTTTCCAGTGCCTGGTGGTCTTGCACTAGCAGCTGCAGACATATCTTTGTAATTTTAAATGTTATTGATGAATCATTGCATACATAATTTCGATAAAAACAAAATCTGTTTTATTTTCTTATTAATATTGAATTATAAGTGCTAGAGCAAAATTCAGTTGGTCTCTTGAAACATTTTCTTATTTAAATTAGATGGTTATTAATATTAACTTAAACATGGGCATTTATAA
This sequence comes from Crocidura indochinensis, assembly GCA_004027635.1. Taxonomy (NCBI): domain Eukaryota; kingdom Metazoa; phylum Chordata; class Mammalia; order Eulipotyphla; family Soricidae; genus Crocidura; species Crocidura indochinensis. The sequence continues at coordinate 46,679 of PVKC010001481.1, forward strand.
ATCTATTTAAATTGGGTAACTTTTCAATAACTTTGAGTAAGTCACAATTTACTTGCTCTATATGCATTATAGGCCATTTGGGAAAAAAGAACAGTCTTTCCCCACCTTGTAAGACACATTTTCTCAGAGTGCAGACATGAACTTTGGTGAACCAGGAGACATGGGTACTAGGCACCTGGAGAGAGATAAGGCTGGTGAGAAGGAGCAGTTTGTGCAGAGTGGGGGATAGTGTTCTAGAGAATGGAAGAGAAAGGTACTAGGTTTCTCTGCAGACATTCTTGTCCCTTTCACTTGTGAGTGTCTGGTTATGAGCTATTGTGCCTATACTTATTAGGAGTATTAGTTATTGGACAAAGATGAAAACAGGAAGTTATATTAAAAACAGATAAATGTGGAGAGAGATGAGAATTAAAAATAGTCTTATAACCAAGTAAGCAAGGACAAAGACGTCATTTGTAATTATATTTCTAATTTTGCAACTTCAGTTGACTCATCTTTTAACGGAGGAAATGCTATAGTCATAAAAACCAGCATGGCCATTAATCCTGACAGCACTCCTAGGGTGTAACTTGGTGACAACATTGCTTTATACATTAAAACTTGAAATATTGGGTAAATAAATTTGCTGAGCACGTGGCTATTACATAGCTGAAAGAGAATTAAAAATCCAGGTCTGATAAGAGTGGAGGAAGGAATTGAAGCATAAAGCTGGAAAGGTGGGAGTACTCTGTACTCTGCTCAAGATTTTCATTAGAAAGTACCTTACTCAAAAGCCAAGGAGATAGCTTGTATAGGCCCCACTGTATGTTTCAGGAAGATAAAGTTTGTCTGCGGTCATGGAACTTAAGGATTGAAGATAGCAATGGAGAGTCTCCTGAAATATTTGTATACTTGAAACTTACTTTTGTCTGTGGAGAGTGATGGTGGTAAATGGGAGAGAAACAACTCCATATAGGTGGGTGGAGAAGAGCCATAAAAGTATTGTATAGCCCATACAGCCATTGGAGGCTCAATGAGTAAAGAGGAGTCATGATGAATATAGGAGGTACAATTGCTGGAGCAGGCTGTGGTAGTGAAGGGGTGGGAGAGGAACACAAAAGCATACTTTAGTGCTCAGAGGATTCTAGAGATTTGTCATTTTTTATTGTACTTTAGAGAAGATCACATGCAATCATGCATTTACATGCAATCATACACTTTGCTACTTACTTCATAATTTATTTAATATTTTTGACCTGCAAATAATGAAAAAGGTATTAGTGTATTTTCAGAAGTAAATTAGATATGTACAGTAGATATTCAGATTTACACATGGCTGTGGTATTGATGCTCCATTGGCAAGAAAGGGAAAGCAATCTTTTTTTGTCTACTACATAATGAATTGGGAGTAGGCTTCAATGAAAGTCTGACATTGAAAATGTCAGATCGGTCACTGGGAGACAACTAGACTGCCTTTTGATTTGTTCAATCATATGTTGAGTCTTATGAAACAGACCAGTGACCAGTTCTTTTTGATTTTTTTTTTTCATTTTTGCAGTGACAGAAAAAGAATGTCTGTGATTGTTAGGACTCCTTCAGGACAACTTCGTCTCTACTGTAAAGGGGCTGTAAGTACTTCCCTAGTCTCTTGTTGATTGCCTTGTTATTCTGTTGTTTCTCCTAAGCATTCTCCTCACCATCTCGACCAAAAGTGGAAAGGCTTTTTTTTGTTTGTTTGTTTTTGCTTTTGTTTTTGGGTCACGCCCGGCAGTGCTCAGGGGTTACTCCTGGCTCCATGTTCAGAAATTGCTCCTGGCAGGCACGGGGGACCATATGGGGCACCGGGATTCGAACCAATGACCTTTTGCATGAAAGGCAAACGCCTTACCTCCATGCTATCTCCCGGGCCCCATGGCTTTTTTTATTACATTATTTAAGTGCCATGGTTACAAAATTGTTTATGATTGAATTTCTGTCATAGAATGTATATCACCCTTTACCAGGGCACTTGTCCTGCCACCAATGTTCCAGGTCCCAGCCTTCTCCACACCCCACACTCCAGTCTACCTCTGCAGTGGATATTTCACATCTCTCTCTCTCTCTTTCTCTCTCTCCCTCTCTCTCTGATCCTGTAGTTTTCACTTATTTCTAATGAAAGAATACCATGCATATCCTTTTATCCCTTTTCTGTACAAGTTCTTGTCCAGAGTGATCAGTTCTAACTACCGTTACCTCTTCTCTATCCTATGCACGTCTCTATCTTTGTGGCAAGTCATGGACTGATTCTCCTGGCCTTTATTTCTGTTGTCTCTGGATATTATTACCATATTATTTTTATTTTTCTTACGTTCCACAAATGAGTGAGATTATGACAATATGGATATTTCTCCAAAAACTAGAAATTGAACTTCTATATGAAAGGCTCTTTCATGTTGACCAGAAATTTGATTTAATAGCAGATCTTCTTGGCTTAAGTCAGAATAGGCAAGCTGATCAATAAGAAGCTTATTTTTACTTTTTCTGTTTTTTCTTTCTCTTTTTTTTTTTGAGGGAGAGAGAGGGAGAGAAGGAGGAAAATAGGTAGAGAGAAGGAGAGAGGGAAAAAGAGGGAGAGAGGGAAAGAGGAAGAGAGAGGGGAGAGAGGAAAAGAGAGAGAGGAGAGAAGAAAGGAGAGAGGGAAACGAAGAGAAAGAGAGAGGAGAAAAGGAGGGAAAGAGGGTAGAAGCTTGTTTTTAGCCATTAGTTTATAAACAAGACCTTGTTCTGTTCTATAAAATTCACAAAAGTATGAATTTCATACTGGAGCATTAATAGTACAGTCATTAGGGTGCCTGACTTGCACTTGGCATACCTGGGTTTGAATTCTGACATCCCATATAATCTCCCAAGACATCCAGGAGTGATTCATGAGTGTAGCCCCAGTAGTAATTCCTGGGAATGACCTCAAAATGAAAGAAAAAGTAATAATGAATTTCTTTTTAGTGTTACCACCATTGGGTTATTACAAATAATATTTTAAGCAGTCTGCTTTGTCCCAGTTATTGTTGTCTATTATTAACATTGAAAGCTCTATGGTAGGTGTGACGGTGTCCAGATGTTATCATTATTATTACTGACAATGTTGGTAATATATTTTTTGAGGGGGGCCACACCCAGTGACACTCAGGGATACTCCTGGCAATGCTCTCAGAAATCGCTTCTGGCATGGGGGACCATATGGGTTGCTGGGGATTTGAACTGTGGTCTATCCTAGGTCAGCACATGCAAGGAAATGCCCTACCACTTCAACCACTGCTCTGGCCCTCTTTGGTAGTGTTTTTAGCTTAATCTTTTTTGTTTTAACTTATATTATTGAATTAAAAATGTCTTACTTAGACTCCGCCCTGCTGCGCTCTGATTTCTTGGCGCCCTAGAAGAGCGCGGCCGCTCTGCTTCGCTTCGCGGCCACGCACTCTTTCTAACCAATAAACCCCATCACAACACACAGGAAAAACCACACTACTAGAGCAACAAGGCGGAAAGCTCGTAGGCAAACACTAGGCACTGAGAATGAAGATGATGGCTTGGACGACCCTAAAAATCACAATCATCTGCTTAACCTCTCGGATAAGGAATTTAAAATAGAGATATGGAATATGTTTGTAAAACTCCAAGAAAGCATAGATCGATCTGAACAGAACACAAAGACAGAACTCAGAAAACTTCAAACTGAAATGGCAGGCCTGAAAAACACGATAGCTCAACTTCAAACTGAAATGGCAGGCCTGAAAAACACGGTAGCCCAACTGAAAACCTCAGTGGATGCCCTCGACAGCAAGGTAAGAG
>PVKC010001482.1:0-50244 GCA_004027635.1 Crocidura indochinensis
CTTTCTTTCTTTCTTTCTTTCTTTCTTTCTTTCTTTCTTTCTTTCTTTCTTTCTTTCTTTCTTTCTTTCTTTCTTTCTTTCTTTCTTTCTTTCTTGGTTCCTTCCTTCCTACCTTCTTTCTTTTATTCTTTCTTTCATTTTCTCTCTCTTTCTTCTTTCTTTTGTTTTTCTTTTGGGCAGTCTTGATATTGTTTGGTTATTGTATTTGTTGCTGTGGTTCTTTTTTGTAGTTGCTAGTTTTGGTCTTTTGTTTGATTTTTTGTTTTGTTTATTTTGTTGTTGGTTTCAGTTTTTATGTGTTGTTTTTTTTGTTATATTTTATACTTTTTTTTCCTTTCTTCTTTTTAAATTGATATTTATAACCTCTAGACGAACTCCTATAGGGTTTTTGTTTCTTTGTTCTGTTTTTCATTTTTTGTTTTATTATTTTTTCATTTTCTTCATTTTTTTTTCTTTTCAAACAGAACGACATAACTTGAATCATCTTGTTATGCCTCATAAATTGAGGGGGGGAAATTGGATGGTTCCAGAATCAAACAGTCGTATGAACATTGAGTAGAAATAAAAATTATCTGAATTAAACACCAACCCCAAAGTCAACAACAGAATCGATACCCAGTCTTCAACAAGCTATACACAGAGGGGACCAGTTATACTAGCAGTCCAGAGGGCAAAGGAGGAGGATGCTGGGAACAGGGTTGGAGGGAGGACAACACTGGTGGTGAAAATACTCCTGATTCAATTACACTGTGTATCTTAAATATTACTGTGAAAGACTTGTAATTCATGTTGACCACAATAAAAATCATTTTAAAACCCATAAAATTTATTTTTCTAAGTATTACAAGAGTAATTCTTATTTTCTCTAAGAAAATATTTTGACAATGATAATTCTTTCTCTAGTAAATTTTAATGATATTTCATAAGAAATAAGTTGCTCTTTATTTGTAGGTTTACTTGTACAACTAAACTTTTTCATGTTTGTAAATAGATTATAGGTAATGAATATTTCTCAAATAACCCTCTAGCAAAGTTTTGCCAAATAGTATGGTTAATGACTGGCTTCTTTATGTTATTTTGTTTATGATCAGAGAAGAAAACAGTTGAGTAATAAAATCTTACCTACATTTGGAAGAAGAGTAGGAGCTCACCAAGGCTTTTAACTATTTCCTCTATAAACAGCAATCTTCCCTATTAAAGTGATTTGACCAAGGAAAAAAACTAAAAAATGTATTTCCTATCCAGGTACACTAAATCAATCAATAATTGGATTTTTGGAACATCTGTGCTAAATGTGTGAATTATGGGGATATATTTTCAGCTTTATAAATGGTTGGTGCATTCTCATTTCAAATATGTGCATTCAAATGATTATTCTTGCTGAAACTGATATGTCCTGGAATCCCTATCTATTTAGAAAACTACCAGGGGCACAGATAGACAGTCAAATAAAAATATAAACAACCTTAATGCAAGTTACAGAAAATTTCACTGAAAACTATCATTCTTTTTGAGGCATTTATTAAATCGAATTATGCTTTCATTTTCTTATGAAAGGGAATAGAAAAAGTACATGCATAGATAGATATACACATATAGTGTACAAAATAATAAATGTGGGGGGTGTCTGTGTGTGATCCATAGATGCAGCATAGGAAATTGGAAACAAAAATAATTAGTTAAACATAGTCATTCAGAAAAGCAATTTAAGAAATGATAAAATTTAATGGAATGTCAAAAGTTTGTAAATTTTAATTTCTCTTTCAGAATATATTCAAATATCTAAATTCCATGAAATTTAGCAAATAATCTCACAAATATTTAAAGACAAAAATTTGTCTTGTTTTAGGGTCAAATTTGACAATGCTGAGTGCTTACTCCTTTCTTTGTGCTCAGGATTTTTCCAAATGATGCTTCAGGTACCATAAGTACTATATGGCTGCATACAAAGTAAACTTCTTAAACCCAATATTATCCCTGTGGTCCTTTGAAATATTTCTTGTACAATATGACAAACTAACTTTTCTCTTAGTGGCATGTTTGGTTAGAAAACAAAAAGCCAAATTTAGGAACACAGTGCAATTGAAAACTAATTATATTTACGTTCTCATTTGATAAATTTTCTCCCTTTCAATGTTACCCAGTAACTACCGAGCATGAAAGAATCATTCTAACTTCTGTCAACTAGGCTTTATAATTTCCTTTTGCTGCAAAAGCATACTCTAAAGACAAGAGCTGGAAAATGATGGTCTATCACCAAACATAATTTACCGTACTGCCAGTTTTCATAATTTAAGAATTTTGAAACACAACTATGTCCATTCATTTACATGTCTACAGTGCTTCTGCACTGAAATTAAAAACCCCAATTAACTCCAGGCTTTTTTTTTTCCATTTTGATCTGGAAGTAAAATAATTATTATATAGGAACAATTAATTTGTATTTTATTATTACTTAAGAAATTAGATATTTTATGCTTTATTAAGACATTCTGATTTTTTCCTATGAGTGCTTTTGAGTCCTTTTAACTTCAATATCTTTTACCCCAGACCTTTATTAGAGGATATGTAGTTCTCTTACATCTTATCTTTAATATTCAATTTCAAATATATTTATTAATGCATAGTATTTTGGAGTTTTTTTAACTAAAATATATTTCTAAACTAAGATCTTAATATTTTCTTCTCAAAGTGTTTTGAGAATTTTAATTTTAATTTTGTTTTATTCCATTCTACATTTTATCTTTATACTATTTAAAGAAAAATGTAAATCTATTTCAGAATAACCAAAATCAATGACAACAAAATCAATACCAAGTCTACAACAAGCGAGACACAGAGAGGACCAGTTACACTAACAGTTTGGGGGGATGGGGAAAATTAGGGAGATATGGAATGATGGAATATATACTGAGAACAGGGGTGTAGGGAGAACAACACTGGTGGTGGGAATGACCCTGATTCATTGTCGCTATGTACCTTAAATAATACTGTCAAATATTTGTAATCCACTGTTTACAATAAATTTAAAAAACAAAAGAAACATAAAAGAATAACATAATCTGGGGCCGGAGATATAGCATGGAGGAAAGGCCTTTGTTTGCCTTGCATGCTGAAGGATGGGGGTTCGAATTCCGACATTCCATATGGCCCCCTGACTCTTCCAGAAGCGATTTCTGAGTTTAGAGCCAGGAGTAATCCCTGAGTGCTGCCAGGTGTGACCTCCCCCCAAAAAAATAACATAATCATTTTATCACAATTACTTATTTTCTACTTCATCATTCTTGATTTACTCGCAATATATCTTTCTAATATGTAATTATAAAATATATAGACAACTTTACTCACATCTTATTCCAATGATCAGTTTAGCAACTCCTATTTACAAAGACTGCAAGTGTATATGTAATGAAATATATTTCATTCATCATTCCTAAAATTTATTTATTTTTCTTTCCAGTGAAAATTTGCTCTCAGTTCACATATGCAAAAAAGTTTGTATTTTCATTGAAAATAAAGTTTATAGATTAAATGGAAGAAAAATGAGCATTGTAATGAACTGTATAAGATCAACTACTATTTTTATTTCTCTTAATATAGAAAATATTTGTACTAGTTATGTATATTATCTCAGTTTTAACTTTTATTTATTGCATAACAATTGAAAATATTTTCTAGATATTTAAATTACTCTTGTATGAAAATCATGTTAATATGATACTTATATTTTATTCAAATAATTTCTATGTGAATTGAAGAGGTCAATATAGTCATTTAAGTATCTTGTCTATACTAACTTTACTCTCTATTTGTGACAAGCTTTGTATCATAGATTAGTCCTCCTGGTCCTTGTCTCTCTTGTCTCTAGATCTTAATGCCATACTATATTTTTATATCCCACAAATGGGTTTGATTTTTCTGTGTAGCCTTCTCCTCTAACTAATCCACCACCATAATACTCTTTATATTTTCCACATATAAGAATATTTTAGAAATTCAATTTTTATAATAGCTATGTAATATTCCATTCTGTAGCTGTATCAGTTTCTTTATCCATTCATCTGTTCTGAGTAATGTGAGTCATTTCTAGTTTCTGCTATTGAAATGAACATAAGTATGCAGAGAACTTTCATGCATCGTGTTTTTAGGTTCCTGGATTGTATTCCTATTGTAAGTACAAAGTTACTCATATGGAAGCTAAAGTTTTAGATTTTGGAGGAATATTCATATTGTTTTCCAAAAAATACAAGGAAATATATATATATATATGTATCCCCTTTATTTTATTATTATTATTAATTATTATTATTATTATTATTATTATTTTGGTTTTTGGGCCATACCCAGTGACGCTCAGGGGTTACTCCTGGCTATTCACTCAGAAGTCGCTCCTGGCAGGCACGGGGGACCATATGGGGAACCGGGGGATCGAACCGCAGTCTGTCCTAGGTTAGCGCAGGCACCTTATCTCCAGAACCACCACCCGGCCCCCTATATCCCCTTTAAGTCTTAGTTGGGGGCGGGTTAAAATCCAAAGCACAACTTCAGCTTTATTTGCAATTGTTTTTAGTATTTAACTAGCTCCTCATTGTGTGCATATATGCTTATTTGTGCAATTTCTTCTTGGTTTATTTTGCTTTAAATGTGCAGTTTCTTACTTGATTATTATTAAGTTACCCATTCTGCCTTTTATAATCTTTTCAGGTCTGAGGTCTATGTTGTCTTATTTTAATATGGCCATCCAGCATTTTTGAGATTTGTTTGCTTGAAGAATTATCTTCTAACCTTTGACTTTAAGTCAGTATTTCCTCTGACTATTCAAATATGTTTCTTTCAGGCACCAGAAAGTAGTCAATTTTCTGACACATTTTTCCCACTATATATATAATTATATATGTAATATATATAATTAGTGTATTTAGTACATTAATATTGAGAGTTATTATTGTCATGGAATTTGTGCCATATTTAGTAGATATTTGATTCATTTGTAGAATTTTTATTTCCTTAAAGTACCCTTTTGAATTCTTATCTTTTAAAGATTGTTTTGAGTGTGTAAAGTTCCAGAGCTGGTATCTGATTATCCCTCATTAAAACCTGAAGTAGAGTCTGGCTGAGTCAAGTATTCTTGGTGAAATATTCATTTCATTGAGTTATTTACTAAATCTCACAACTGACTTTAGGTCTTACACTTGTTTATGAAAAATCTGCTGTAAATCTTAAGGATGATTCTTTGTATGCAATTTCCTTTTTTGATATTCTTACCTTAGATATGCTCTCTACAGCTACAATTTTCATCATTGTTACTAGGATCTGCTTTGGTTTGTATTTATTTGTGTCTCTTTTAGCTCGTAATTTATGGGCAACCAGGATGTGGTTGCATGCTGTCTTCAGCTCTGGGAACTTCTCCTCAATGCTTTCTTTGGACTATTTCTACTTTATGGAAGTTTCTTCCTGGGACCCCAGTGATTCTTATTTGTTTCTGTTGAATTTTCTCCAAAGTTCTATTGTCCTCTTTTATTTATTTTGAGAAAGTTTTTCAGAATCTGTTAATTTATTTTAGTGTCTTTTCCATTTTCTAGTGTATGGAAATATTATGCAGCTTATCTTCCAGCTCACTGACTCTATTCTCAGTATCTGTTACTCTAATGATGAGGCCTTCCGGTGAGTTTTTCATTTTTCTTTCCAAATGTTTTCAATTCTATAATTTTTGTTTGAATATTCTCATTTATAGTCTATTATTTTCGTGAGTATTATTGCATGTCTATTCTATGGTCTCTTTGCATTTCTTTAATAGCCTCAACTTTTTATCTCTAAAGTATTTATCACAGAGTCTATATAGGTAGCTGATACTAGTTGGATCTTCAGAACTACCATTAACTAAGCCTGGTGGGTTCTGTGTTGCATATTCATTGTGACCTTTACGGTGTAGTTGTATTTTTATATATTTTGGTTGGCTCGTTGACTAGAAGAAATGCATGGCCAGCTGCCAAGCAGAACTGGCTCAGCTCTTCTAAGGGTGCACAGATTTGAGTAAAAATTGCTCTTTTGAGACACAAAGAGAAACTGCTGCTAGCCTGTCTTTCTCTGTTTTTAGGGATTGTGTTTATTAATATCTTCTAAACCTTTTGTAGAATTTTCTTATATAATAAATTCCCCTGATAACTATTTTCCTAAGCATGAAAAACTAGTTAAATGACAACATGTACAGTTCAAGAATTCACACAGTACTGTTAGACTATATCATCCATTTATCCTGTAATATATTTTCCCACTGTATTTTTTCTAATTTTTTGTTTCTATCCCATCTTGGTTTAATCAGTTATTTATGTACACCTCAGGAGAGCTTTTCCCTGTACAGATGACCCAGTTAGGAATTCTGAAAATGTTTTTGCCTTTGTGATCTAATTATTGGGATTGACCTGGCAAATCCAGTTCATTAAAACAACAGCTGCCATTTTACTTTAGGCCATATAAGAGGCTATCATAGTCTTCTGGATTTGGAATTGCTTCTATTCACCTCAGTTCGTCTCCTACTATATGAATTTATTGAGGCCTCAAGTGCAAAGTATATTTTCTCAAGTGATAATTTTTCCGAGTTATGTACTTCAGCTTTTCTCATATATAATATTCATTTTAAATTATCCACTCAAAACTCAATAATTACTCTCTCTATCTGTTATTTATTCTTAGCTCTCTCTTGTATTTTTATTTAGTTGTCCCTCAAAACTATCAAAAATATTAAGCACATAACTGACTATTCCATTCCATCAGTATTATCAACAATTATCTGATTGGGATTGTTTTATCTTATTTCTGTGATAAGAGCTTCTTTATGCGATCTTCAAAGTAATAAGTGGATCTTTTCTTGCCTTTTTTTCTATGTCTTAAAACATTTTATGAGAAATATCACATTATATGGCATAGTTCCATTTCCTTGCCTTTTCTGTTTAATTACAAATTTTGACATATTTTCCTTAATGATATTTTTATTACTTTCTCAAATTTCACAGTGTGCTTACTAAGCTATATGCATTTAATATATTTATGAACTAAAATATATTTGCCATTATATATGGTCTTCTGTGTCATGTCCAGAAATTTGCAATTCATATTTTGCTGAATAACATTTTACTTCAATAGGAATACTAGACTTCAGAAGAATAACCTTTCCATAAGATCATAACTACTAAAAAGTATTTTCACAAGAGTCTAAACTGTGAATATGTATGATTTCTCAAACAATTGTGTGATACGATATAAAGGCCCATTTTTTTTCATAATTCTTGTGTCCATGCAAAATATTTTGAGTCCTCCTTCTTCAAAGTGGTGATCAGGAGATCAGTTTCCACTGAGCAATCTGTACCAAAAAGACAGTTGGCTCCATTTAATGCAAAGATTAAGGTATGCAGTACTACACAGGTTTTGTGGTGCTGGGAACAACCCAAGTTACTATCAGGTTCTGAAAATCTCTGGGTTATACTGTGTGATACTTGGATGACTATTTAGTGCCAGAGTCAAATTCAGATCAGGCGTTTATGCAAGACATGCATATTAACCACTGCATTATTTCCAAGGTCCATTTGAACATTTTAAAGAATAATAGTGACTGGAATTAAAAAAACATGAAATAAAAATATAGTTATGCCATATATCATTTTTAATTTGAATCTTATTATTAGTTCTTAAATAATAATTTAATGTAAATCTTTTTTCTCTTTCTCTGTTGGATTTCTGAATCCAATGTTAATGCAATTACAAGTAGACTTACCAGAGTAACAAGTACAATTTACACTGGTTCATTTCAATTCTATTTATCCAAGAAAAAGTATTCAATATCACAGATTATAGTATTATTCTCCAAAACTATCCTTAACTTTTAATACCTGTCCTAAATGCATCTTGTCTGTGCTTATGATGAAATGACTTTCTGGAAAATCCTATTTATATCTGAATAAAGATTTATTGAAATGGCCATAGAACACAAGAAACACTATAGTGTCAACTTATTTCAATGAATATGTTAAGAACATATATATATATGGAAATCAGGAATTAAAAGGTTTGTAAAGGGAGTTTAGGATTACCAGATCCTAACCAGACACACAATCTCTATAAATCTTATATGCTCACAAACCTGAAAATGGCTGCAGTTCTATTTTATAGAATATCATTATAGGCATGGTTGATTAAACTGCTGATCATAGGCAATAAAAATTAACCTTCAGACCCTGTCTCCTTGAGAGTAAAACTGAAAGATTCAGACCTCTAATTACATAGTTCGTTCTCTTGGCAAACTATGTACTTACCAAAAATACTATTACATTGAAAACAACTAACTTACCAATCTTTCATCACTTCAAAAGTTCAAAGGTCTGGGAGAAATATGAACAGGAAATGTGGATATAAATTAAAAAGGTAAGTGTAGAATGTTTTGGTGATCTGAATGTCTGATGCAGGTGAAGGAAACAAAGAGTTCAGCACTGGATACATCTGCCTATGATCAGCATAGATATTAATGCCCTGGAGTATGACTAATGCATCTACTCTGCTGACCCAAGTTCTCTTTGATATACATATTTTGGTAATTAATTTCTACTACTCATATTTCAGTCAACAGTGAGTTGGGGCAAAGTTATACTCACTGAAAAAAAATACCTTTGCCATTGATATACTGTCTTCAATCCCATTCAAGCTTTTTTATTTACAAACATTCAATGAGTGTCTAGAGCAAAGACCTCTAATTCTGAAAGTCCCAAATATTCCAAAATCCTGAGCTGATGCCGACAAGTCATACATACATATCCCAATAACAAAAGGGTTGTAGTTAGATAAATCATCATCACTGGCAAAGGAAGAGTATATGACATAATTTGGCAACTATGAGTCTATATAGTGTAGAAATAAGGTTTATATCCCAAATTTCTTTCTAACTGGGGCAGAGCATGGCATACCATTTAACAAATATATATTCTCCTTGGTACTGCTACACTTCTTGGAATCAAAAAAGGGAGAGAAGTTAGAGTAGAGAAGGGGAGAAAGGAATAGGGACAAGAAAGATTTGAGAGAAACAACATTTGCCATATCACATGAAAAAAGAGCCACTGTGACTGCAATGAATGTACTATCATTTTCTTTAGTTCATGACAAAAGACAAGATGTAGGGAATCTCCATCAGTCAAACTACAAATTCCTGCCAAAAAGTCTGGAGAAGAGTTCAATAAGAGGGGTGTTCAGGGTCATAGAGATAGTATAGTGGGTAAGGTTCTAGTCATATATATGTATATTTGTATATGTATATATATGTATATATGTATATATACAGTTAATCTAGATTTGGATTTGATGTCTGAAACATTTATGATCCACTGAAGTGCACCAAGAGAAATCTTTGAGCACAAAGTCAAGAATAATCATAATCAGATGACAACTATAAACCAAACATGAAAAATGAAAGTGTCTCCAAAAGGGAGGGAATTTAGGAGTTTAGAAAATAAATAAATAAATATGTTTATTTGTAAATGGAATATTACTGTGAATATCATGTAAACCACTATGATTAAAAAATAAAAAATAATTTAAAAAAAAAGAAAATGAGAAAATATATATGGGCTATTTTTTGTCTTAAAATTTCTGTTAATTGGGGCTGGAGAGATAGCACAAGGGTAAGGCATTTGCCTTGCATGCAGAAGGACAATGGTTCGAATCCCAGCATCCCATATGGTCCCGAGCCTGCTGTAGGCGATTTTTGAGCGTAGAGACAGGAGTAACCCCTGAGAGATGCTGGGTGTGACACCCCCCAAAAATCTGTTAATCAAGAGAAACAATAAGAGTATAGACATGTGGATGTGGTATAGATCTCTCTTTTGAGATTGAATCATTAAAGGAAGATTGAGTAAATTAATATTTCCTGAGAGATTAGGTCTGACAGTCTTCCTGATCTCTGCTTTAAAATATACAGCAATTTTCTGCAGCTTCACTAATGTAGTCTTTAGTCTGCATTGAGTTTGCTCCACCTACTGAATTTGTAACCCTACCACCTGTATCAAACAGAACTGGATCCCCAGTCTGGGTTAAGTTTAGAAAGTAATCAATGAGATGCAATAAATTGCACTGAAAGAAAAACTCAGGTTGTCAGCAAGTGCCCTGTCATAGAAGCATGGTCTAAAGATCATCTCAATTCACAGATCAATATTCAGTAATGTCACTAATAACAAGCAAAATAAATATAAGGTTCCATTTCATACATGTGACTTCTGTAGTGCTTGTGATTAAAGAATTAAGTTCAAGGAGCAGTTAAAGGATGGAATCAGAGGATCCAGTTGAAGCTTCTTAATTTCATTAGCCTGGCTTAACTCTGCTTATCTAATAATATAAATCATGTATTGCACATGTGAATATATCATATTATATAACATTGTCATATATGTGGTTGTTGTACAGTACTTATCATACATAAAACATGTATATCTACTTAAATCACCATTTCATACTTTTTATTATTAGTTCTAATTTTTTATTTGAGAAGTTGTGTTAAGTTTATCAGAATCTAATGCAAACTTAAGGTATTTCTTTAGAATTTGAAATAATTGAACATCAAATAAAGCTAAACAGTTATAATTTATCACAATAACTCAATAGAATAATTCTAATTTCCACTTAATATACGTTTCCACTTGTATATTACCTTCATCTGAAAAGTAGATGTTAAATTATGTGGCTAGAGCAATAGAACAGCAGGAAGGATGTTTGCCTGGCATGCTCTCAACCTAGGTTTGATCCTTCATATCCCAAATGTTTCCCCAAGCACTGCCAGTAGTAATTCTTGAGTGGAGACCAAGGAATAACCCTGACTATTATAGATGTGGCTGTAAGTTTTTCTTTTCTTTTTTTTTTCATTTTGTTTCTTTTTAACATGCAATTCTTCCTTCCTTTTCAAGGGATCCAAAATTTCTAATTTTGTTGTTGTTGTTGTTATAGTTTTGTTTTCTTTTTTCTTTTTATTTTTTATTGTACCATAGTGTCTTACAAATCTTTCACAATAATATTTTAGGTAGAGACATTAGCTAAGTTAGAATTATTCCTGAAAATCATGTTTAGATATAAAGTACCCGTAGTATACTGTTCAACACAAAACTAGGGGAATCAGGAAAGAATCCCAAACAAGTGTATGTTAAAAAGATGTTTGCTGTGTTTAATTATTTCATGTTCTCTCAAACATGAGCTTCTGTCTTCGTTATTCACAGTTTTTTTTTGCTTGTTATTAGTGATATTACTAAATATTGAACCAGATCAGATATTTTGCATTTAGTAACTAAAAATTTTACTGGACCACCACTTAAATTTTTTTCTTTCTCTGCAATAAAGTAGTGAAGGTTTTTTTTCACTAAGGATTGTAACACAAAGAGTAATTCTGAATAAAAGAATATGACTTCTTTCTTTTCTTTTCTTTGAAACGATTATAAAATCCAACTTTATAATTTTTCTGATCAATTGATCATTTTATAGGTATATTAGTTAACTGATTATTTAAGAAAAGTTGACATTATTAACTAGTAAGTAAATTTTGGTATTCAGTTATTTTGGAATTATTTTATGCTTTGCCAAACTTTTTTCAAGAGTTCCATCATGAAAGTAGTTATACTTCTCACCCTGAGTCTGACTTAAAAATTAATTAAAAAAAAGTCCTTACAAAGTGATTAACATACTTTCTATAATGCTGTTATATATTTTGGGTGTCATCTCATAATATTTGTTACTCTTATTTCAAAGTAATTCTATCAGTTTTTATATAATTTTTATAATAGCCAAAGAATTTTAGGATTACAAAGTCATTCTTGATATGTGCATCCTATTTGGAGATGCTATTTCATTTGTAATATTTGAAAATATGATTAACTAAACTTAAAGATTTGTTACAACTGGGGAAACAAGGTATTATCATTTCATGATGATGAATGCTATACCAAAATAAATGAAAGAACATCTGCTCAGCAAGAATAATAATGCTTTTCATAAATTCTGAAAGCTTCAGGAGTGAATTTTACCAAGATAATAGTTATAAGTAATTGTTTAACCAATCTGAAATCAAAAGAAAAAGAAGTACTCATAATCTCCACCTCAAGGAAACTTCTTTTTGGGGGTCACACCTGGAGGTGCTCAGGGGTGACTCCTAGCTCTGTGATCAGAAATCACTTCTGGGACCTGGGGGACCATGTAGGATGCTGGGGATTGAACCCATGTCAGTCCTTTCAGGTCAGTAGAGTGCAAGGTTAAAGCCCTACCACGGTGCTATCGCTCCGACCACATCTTAGGCAAACTTTAAGGTTATAATTAATTTTGTAAAATAAGTTTATGTGCAATAAAGATGGTTAGGTGGTGTCAAAGTTGGGTTTGAATTTTTAACTTTAATTTTTAAGTATACTAAAGAACTCTTTGCTATGAAGAACATGTCTGATACACCGATAGTTACAGCATTGTATGAAATTGTCCTTTGTTTTCTAGCGACCTACTATAGACAATTATTACAATTTGTATTTAGAAGGAAAAAATTTTAAAACTTATATTAAAACTAAGATTCATATTTTAGAAATGGGAGCGTTTAAATGGTGCACAGTAGGACTATTTCCAGGTGATTCCTATCCAACTGGGCCAAAAGTTCAATACAATGCACGGAAAAATGATGCTGCTCAGGTTCTACAGTGCTGGGGATACTCAGTCCATCATCGTGGACACCTAATCATGCTAAAATGTTCATGTGTTGCTGAAGATCAAAAGGAGAAGCTGCACACAAAGCAACATAGATGAATCTTTCACCCCGCCCAGGTTAAGATTCTTAAAAGAGATAATAAAAGTCTTACACTATTTTAATGAAGTTGTATTAAATTAATCCTTCTAATTCCAGCCCTGTAATGCTGGCAATCTGCATGCAAATCTAAGGTCAGAGGGCAGTCTGGAAAATAATTCACACACACAAACACACACACACGTAATAAAAAAAGATTTTGAAAGAGTTATCCACGATACCATATACTCCGATTAGCTGGCCATTAATCCTGCCTGGAGCTCCAGAAAATGAAAGGTAAAGAGCTTTATTCCTATCCAATCAAGTCTTTTAAGTGAGGAAAAATGTCACACCTAGAAGATGGAACATCTGGTTTTCACACCTATCCAAGGCTCTACATTCAAAGATCAAGTGAGAAACAATGCGTGAAGATTGAGGTAGACACAGGCAAATCCCCTAATTCCATAGAGTTGTAACTTCCTTAAGGTCTGATTTAAAACGTGAATTTGGGGGGGGCTGAAGCAGAAAGAATGCTACCTTACATGCAACTGACTAGATTCAAACTCTGTCACCCTATATAATTAACTGTATACCAGCAGGAGTAAAACTCTGAGCACCACTGAATGGCCAAGCCCCAACACTTCCCGTGTGAATTCTGGATAATAGTGTAATTAAATTATTATCATAAGGAGGGGCCTATTATGTTAACTTGTATGAATTGCTACATAGATGATACTGTTATATGTATGTCCTTCAGCCAAGTAAAGCATTAGGAAATTTGAGCAGAGTTTGTAAATAACAGTAAGTGAGGATATGCAAATAGTAATATGTGAAGTAACTTAATTTTACTAAATCAAAATGATTTTGGAGATTTCACATGGAATTCTGATGAGTAGTCAAGATTAAGTGAGAAAGGTCAAAGAGTTAACTTTTCGATGCTGTCTTACATTGCCTCTTATATTATTAAAACATACATTCATTTTTTTTCAGAACTGTAATTTACTTGAAGTAAAGGTCAATACAATAAGTAATGGTATATCACTGTCTGCAAGCTCACTTTTGTCCAATTTTTTACTCCTCTATATGTAAAAGTGAGGCACTCATTATCTTTATTCTTTATATCAAACACATTAAACTCCATTAAGTAGTTTTCAGGATGAGTAAAGGCAAATGATAAAAATATAAAGATTCCACTTTGAAAAATTAGGACTTTAGAATGTGGCTCAGACCACATTGCATGTGCAAGGCCCTAATCTTGGTCACCAATACTGCAAGATGAGGTTTTAGTGGTCTAATGAAGTCAGTAGTGGCCCTGACCTGAGCATCATTAGATACAATCACAAAGTAAATATTAAAAAAGTAGATACTAGATAATTAATTTAATAATGACATTGAATACTTTAGTGTAGTTAAATATTATGTTACCAGATAAAAATCACATAAGGCAGAGATAAGTCTTTATAAAATAGTGATAATATATATGCAGAAGAATTTCTATTATGCAGGACTTAAAGATACACACAAAGGTAACAACAAAGGTTCAAAGGAAATATGATGGGAGAACTGATAAGCATAATTGAATTGGGACTAGAAGTATTTGAGAAGGATGGGCATTGGCAGTTCTTCAGGATGGATGTGGGTACACAGCTGATGGGTGTTGATATTAGAATTATGTGAATAGTATTGTAAACCAGAATTGTCAATGAAAGTTTTTATTTAAAAAACACAAATAAAAGTAAAAATCAAGATAAAAGAAGAAAACCACAAAATTAAATAAAATATAATTAATAACATAGGAAAAAACTGTTAAATTATTTGAGATGAAGGCTATTTTATAATTAAATTATATATAAAATAGTATTTCATGAGCACAACTTAGTGATTATTTTTCAAGTACTAAATCCAATTATTTATCTTGGCAGAAATTTAACTTCTTCCAAGAAATTTTCCAAATAGTTCATTCAAAGGAAATGGTTAAATGTACTGCATTTGAAAATATCCTTGTATCTTACTAATTTTAGTAATTTTCTCGTGCTTTTATTTTCTAGATTATCCTTCCATTCCCTTCATTCTGAGCTACAATCTGATTTAGTTTCAAAATAAAACAAGACACAGTTTATTTAACATTTATTATGCCTTAGCTTACTACATGGAATTCTTTTCCTCTTTTAACATTTTACATAATTTATCAAGATATGTTTCATTAGCCTGAATCTAGTCCTATAATAATGATATTGGAAAAATCAGTTTTAGGATGAATTTTGATCTTAGTGTGATGTATTGTATAAAACAAATTGTGTAGCAATATTTTTTTACATTAGAACACTTTTGATGAGGTGAACTATAAAAAGATCATATGCAAATTTGAAATTTGTATGCCATGCTATATAAAATATTTCCAAAATTAACATATGCAATCTTTATATCAAATATACATGAGTTTGTTTTTATCACTTTAAATTCGAAGAAGTGGGTTGTAAGTAAACAGGAATCAAATTAAAGAACTTTCAACTGAGGATACCCTATCAGCTATTTTTCTCATATTTGAAAGCAAATGTAAAGAAATTTTTAATAAAATAGCAATTTAATCAATTAATCTCATCAAAATCAGCCCTGTAGAACATATTAAAGGGATTTCTAGGAAAGAAAAACAAATTTACTTGGAAGTGGCTATATACCTAAAAACATAAATGTAGGATAGAAGCAGAGTAATAAAGGGAACTTCTTAGATTGAATTTAAGATTTACTTGTTTGCAAATTGAGTCTATAAACTTAAAACTAAATGTAAGCCTCAGACTACCATCAAAACAAAAACACTTAACAAGTGTTTAACAAGTTAACCAGCAAGAAGAGCCAAATGAAATCTTCACTACGCTAAAATACAGATAAGAGAATAAAAGAAATACAAAAAATAACACATTTACCCTAACCCCCCCAAATTAACGAATTTAAATAATCATTTTCCCAACTATAGAGAAGCCTGTGCTTTCTTAAACATGTATATTTTCCCATCTCTTACATCTCTCTAAATTTATCTCATTAAAATCTATTTATTCACTAAAAATGTCAATAAATGGATTTATATAATAATGTCCCTGAACATCAGTGGCATTAAATTACTGATTAAAAGACACAAGAGAGAAAATAGATTATAAGACAATTTCCAACTTTATAATGAATAAAGCATTCATTTGATTTATAAATATGAATATAAGCTCAAGTGAGAATTGCAAAACAACCTGCAAGCATGGTTACCTAAAAAATCTGTGGGTAGGTGTACTTAAAACAGATTAAATAGAGGAATGACTAAAAGATTTAAACAGGAGATTGAAAATAACATGGAATAATTACAAACATATGGATCTCTCTAACAGATAGACTAATGTTAGACTTAACATCATTGACACTTATGCACCATATATGAAGCAATTATGAACAGGCTTGCAAAGGTAAATGTATAGTAACACAATAACAGTAAAATAGTTCTGCATCTGCACTGTCATTTCTGGACATATCAATCAGACCTAAAATCAATGAAGAAATAGCAACCTCAATGAGAAATCATACCAGATGGGCTTAATGGACATCTACAGACTCTACAGAGTTCTATAACACTCCAATGTCAAATGCATGTTCTTTTTAAATGCACAAGGATTTGTTTTGAAGAACAAATCATATAACAGGACACAAAAAAAGTTGTGTCAACAATAATTATATAAAGATTGAAGTCATTTTGACCAACATTTTTGGTGACAATAAAATAACATTAAAAGTTTTGTTCTTAATAATCATGAAGTGAAAACTATAAAATCCTCAGCACTATGAATAAAGCATTTGTTGAAAGCCATTGTATATATAATAAAATCAAAGAGGAATAAAAGAAATTTCTGAAAACAAATGAAAATGGAGATATTACTATCAGCACATAAGGGATACATTTAAAACTGCACTGAAAGAGAAACTCATGGGGCCAAAGCAATAGCACAGAGGTAGGGTATTTGCCTTTTAAGGCTTACCAAAGAGGGGCGTGGACTTGATCTCCAGAGTTCCATATGATCCCTCAAGCCAGGAGCGATTTCTGAGCTCATATCCAGGAATAACCCCTGAGTGTTAATGGGTGTGCCCTCCCCCAAAAAGAGAAACTCATATCAAGACATCTCTGCATCAAGATGTAAGAAAAATATGAAATAAGACAACTTTACTTTGTATATAAAGATCTAGAAAAAAAAACAGTTCAATGTAAAGCCAGTAGAAGTAAGTGGCAAAAAAACTAAAAAGTGACTAAATATTGAAAGGAAAATAACCTGTTAAAAAAAGCAGCATCAATTCTAACCCCATAATCTGAGAAGTACGGAGAGGAGAAAAAAAATTGTGGCTAGGGGAAAGGAAGGATGATTGTCAGCAAGAAGTGTACAGGAGGTAATGACAGAAAGATATCAAAGGTCTCACATACTTTGAGGGTGGAAAAACTATGTATCCAAACTACAGAAACTACAATACTGAAAATATGAGACACAGAGTACAACAACCAAACTCAAAAAGGTAAGGAAGCATGGGGGTGGAAAACTGGGAACACTGATTGAAAGTGACAATGATGATGGGACTGGTGCTAGAAAATTTTTTGCTTAAAATTTAATTATGAGGGGCCAGAGAGATAGCACAGTGGTAGGGCATTTGTCTTTCACATGGCCGACCCAGGATGGACCTGGGTTATATTCCCAGAATCTCATATTGTCCCCCGAGCCTGCCAGGAGTGATTTCTGAGACCAGATCCAAGACAACCCTTGGGAGCTGCCACGTATGGCCCAAAAACCAAACAACAATAACAACAACAACAACAACAAAAGAAAAATATAAAAAAACAAACCTGGGGCCGACGAGGTGGCACTAGAGGTAAGGTATCTGCCTTGCAAGTGCTCGCCAAGGAAGGTCCTCAGTTCAATCCCCCGGCATCCCATATGGTTACCCCAAGTCAGGGGCAATTTCTGAGCTCTTAGCCAGGAGTAACCCCTGAGCATCAAATGGGTGTGGCCCGAAAACAAAACAAAACAAAACAAGACAAAACAAAACAAATGTTACTTATGAAACACTTTTAAATTAATGCTACCTTAGTAAAAATATAGATAAATTACACATAAATACAAATGTTTATAAAATGGTACTCTAAATTGCTTTATATCACTAATTTGGGAAACATATGAAAAGTGAAAATTCTGTTTTAAATAACTAAGATAGAAATAGAAGGAAACAGGACTGGATTTAGATCAGCGAATACTTTGGCAAACGTGGCTTTACAATCATCTTTGATGGTTTGAGACCCACAGGTGTCTTCCAGTCCTTTAAAAAAAAAGAAGAAATAGAAAGAAACAAATAAACGAAAGTAAAGACCAGGCCAACTATAAAAGTCCAGAAATTAAAAAAAAAGTAAACAGAATTTTCCCTAAAAGCAGGTACTTTCAGTAGTGACTTTTACCACAATCTACCTCTTAGAAACTCTCTCATAAAATGTAAGATGAAATTTTTTGAAAAAAATGAGGCAAAAATAACCCTGAAAACTAAAGCAATCATGGCTATCATACATCCACATCTGCACATACAAACACAAAGTTAAAGTTACTATGATAACGAAAAAAATCAGATACCAAGATACTCAACGATACCTCAGTTAACTGAAGTCAAAGATACATTAAAAGGATCAGACATCAAAATCAAGTGATTTTTATTTTATTTTAATTTTTTGGTTTTTGTTTAAGTGATTTTTATTTTAGCAACCAGATTTGTTTAAAAAAATATACAAATCTATTAAGATAATACACCAAAACAAGAAAGATAAAAATCTTATGCTCTAGCAATAAAAACGGAAAGAAGTTTCAGCACTTCTTTCTTACAAATACTATCAGTCAAATGGAGAAGAACTGTAGACCTCAACATTGTAAAGGTCATAGATGACAGACCCACCACTAACTTCATACTTGATGATGAAAAACGTTTCTTATAAGGGCACGACAAAATGTCCACTCTCACAGTTATTTTCTAACAAAGTAATGAAAGTTCTTTATAAAGTAATTGGTCAAGAAAAAGAAAATTAAAATAACCAGTTAGAAAGAACTACAATTATTACTAAGTTGGATGTCACAAAAATATACATAAAATTCTGTACTAAGAATCTATTAGAAACAAACCAATACATTAAAGTGACAGTTTTTTAAAAAAAATCAATACACAGAAATTGGTTTTATTTCTGTACTCAATTATTAAATAAAAATTAAGACAGTCCTATTTACAGCAAAGCAGAATATAATAAAGTAATAAGGGACATACCTTATTCAAGGATCTAAAAGGCATTACTATTTATTTTAAGCTTAATAAAATTTAATTTTGATTTTGTTTGGGATCCACACCCTGAGGTATGGGTTTTTACTTAGGAAACACTGGAACTGAGGCTACAACACCTGCTCTGACCAAAGAATTAAGAGTTTTTTCTTTTAAATGAAACAAATAAATTGAAAATAAATTTGTGCTTATTAATTGGAATTGCTGATAATGTTTACATGTAATTCTTTCCAAAGGAATAGCTAGATTTAGTGTAATACCTTGAAATTTCTTTTTTTTATGGAGGAGGGGATGTGGTGATGGAGCAAACCCAGCAGTTCTCAGGGCTTAATCTTGGCTCTCAACATAAGAATTAATCATGGTGGCCTCAGAAGACCATATGAGATGCCAAGAATTGAACCTAGGTCTGCTGTGTGCAAGGCAATTGTCCTACCCACTGTACTATTTATTACTTTGGAGCTTCCATGTGAAATCTTTGATGATGTTTTTCAAATAAATAGATTTTCCCTCATACTTTTCTTTATTTACTGTACCTTTTGTATGTCTAGATATATTTAGATGCACACATTCTGTTGTGCAATAATAACCAATAATATTCATTACAGTGACATGTAAATAGGTTTATAACCTGCAAACAACCTTGACTATAACATAAAGCCAAGGCAGATAACATAGTATACTATCCAGGTTTATATAAGCATAGTCTGATGTTCACATAAGTCTAAAATCATTATTCTCACATTTATTAGACTATATCCATCTGTTAAGTATGCATGATTGTGCAAAGTAAATGTTATATAAATATTTCTTTTTTAAATAATATCTTTTTTAAAATAATATCTTTAAGCACCACATTCACAAACATGATTATAGTTGGGTTTCAGTCATAAAAATAATACTTCATGGGACCCGGGAGATAGCA
Organism: Crocidura indochinensis; assembly: GCA_004027635.1. Taxonomy (NCBI): domain Eukaryota; kingdom Metazoa; phylum Chordata; class Mammalia; order Eulipotyphla; family Soricidae; genus Crocidura; species Crocidura indochinensis. Next base: position 20,040 of record PVKC010001482.1, read on the forward strand.
TGGAGGTATGGCGTTTGCCTTTCATGCAAATGGTCATCGGTTCGAATCCCGGTGCCCCATATGGTCCCTCGTGCTTGCCAGGAGCAATTTCTGAGCATGGATCCAGTAGTAACCCCTGAGCACTGCCGGGTGTGACCCAAAAACAGAAAACAAAAAATAAAAATAAAAAAAATAATAATACTTCAATGTTGTTAACATCTGTAGTAACTATTCCAAACAGCTAAGCAAGACTGAGGGAGAAAAGAGAAAAATTGCTGTCCAATACTATCTTTCTTCAAACTATGCTACAATTCTATAAGAACCATGGGGCTGGAGAGATAGCATGAAAGTAGGGCATTTTTGCCTTGCATGCAGAAAGACAGTAGTTCAAATCCTGGCATCCCATATGGTCCCCTGAGCCTTCCAGGAGCTGAGCGCTACCGGGTGTGACCCCCAAAATAAGAATCAAAACAGTGTGATATTAAAATAAATTCATGCATAAAATTATAAATGTATATACATGCATTCAATGATCAATGGAATATAAGTGACAGTTCAGAAATAAATTCTGACTATGTGTTGGACATAAATTTATGAAAAAGGAGTAAAAAGCAAAACAAGCAGAAAAGAGTCTCTAAATAGGTGGTTTTTGGGAAACTGAACAGCTACATGCAAAAAATGATTTTGATTAACTTTTTTGCACGTTAAATCAAATGAATGCTAATTTTTCTTTGCAGGAAGATGTACATCAGAAGTCCATATCTCCTGTGAAAGTGACCTATATAAATATATCTTGAAAAACAAGTATTTGTCAGTGTGTGAAGGAAATGAACCATCCCACATTGTTGATCAAAATATAAATTAGTTCAGGTTCTACTAAAGTTAAGATTACTCAAATACTCAAATTTTTTTCTACCAAGTGATGAGATTTGAGTCATACCAGTAAAACTAATTTATATTAGAACGATAAGAATAAATAATTTCTGGAGCAGGATACAAAGAAAAAGGAATCCTTATTTACTATTAGTTGAAATGAAAATTTGTTCAGCCTTTATGGAGAGTATAATAGAAATTCCCCCAAAATTTTGAATGACTTTCATTTAGTATCAAAATATATATTTCAACAATAGCGGCATCAAACCTCAATACTTAATAATATATGTGCTTTTTATTGCGGCACTATTATTATTATTACTATTGTTATATAGCTGAGATCTAGAAACTATCCAAATGTCCAATATCAGATATGTGGATAAGTAAGTTTAAGTATATAAGCCAAATGCTCCAGAGAATGGCCACATGTGCTACATAAACAACTCTTAAAAAGCAGACACAGCAATGACTGGACATTTACACAAATGGATGGAAGAGTGATGGGTTCAGAGAAGGCTTTCCAGTGAAGATTCTTAACTACCCAGTGTCAACTTACTTCAAAGTGAAATGCATTTTTATTAGTGGCATTCAAGAAGATCCTTTAACAAATCTGTAATGAGGATCATTTCCTTTTTAATGATGTTCTTTCTTTCCAAAGGACATCATCTAACAGTATTTTAAATGGTATAGAGAAATTGAAATAATGAATAAAGAAGGCCCTTGCAAGAAATAGAATTTTCCTTTCATGACCATTGAGGATATGAAATCTGAGGATATGATTTTTACTCAGAAGATCAAAACTGTGAATGGTCACAGTACAGAGTCAAAGTCCTGTCGGGCCGGATCGATAGCACAGAGAGTAGGGTGTTTGTCTTGAATATGGCTGACCCAGGTTAGATCCCCAGCATCTCATATGATCCCCTAGGATCCCCGGATCCTAGGAGTAATTTCTGAGCTGGAGTCAGGTGTGGCTCCAAGTGTGGCTAACAACAAAAAGTCTCGTCTAAATAAGAGGTGGTTAGTGATTCATCCTTAATAAAAAAAAAAAAAGTTGAATTGATTCTGAGTTCTCTGATGTGGATCTTGTATTTGAAATTGGTGGCAATTATTACTTTGGTCATGGTGGAGATGTTAGTGCTTGAAGTAGATTTAGTGTCTGCCGAGGTGGTAATGGAAGTGGTGGAGAGGGGATGATTATAATAGGTGTGGCGATGATAAAAGCAATTTCAAAGTCAGTGCTAGTTACAATGATTTTGTCAATTGAAAGAACTAGTCTTCAAATATCGAACACATGAAATTTTGGAGGCCAAAGTGGTGGGGCAAATATTCAGTTAAACCCTGATTGCAGGTGATTTCAGCAGTAACAGCTGTGTAGTTATCACAGTAGAAATGGTTCGAATTGCCAGGAAACAAAGCAGAAGAAAGTAAAAAAGTAATAGGGAAGCTAAACATGAGAATGGACTTGTGAATTCAGTCAAGCACAGTGGTAGCAGGGCCAAGTTGCTACAGACATTTTAAGAAATACTCCTGTGTGGGCAAACCTTGAGGGATGTATTTACAAGTAATTGTCAAATGGCTATTTTACTCTCTCTTCTGTGAAGATTTTTTTTATCCATTCTATTGATTTCTAAATGTAAATCTGAGCATTATGATGAATAAGTGTTCTTAAAAAACAATGAAACTTTGATTCTTGTGAGAACATAGATAGAAATGGAGCATTTCATGGTAAGCAAAATAAATTAGAGAAAGACAAATATCAGATGATTGTACTGAAATGTGATATAAATAATTCAAGCGAAGAAATGTAATAGGACAAAGGGGAAACCAAATTCCTGCACTGTGACTTCAGAACTGTGGTTATTAGAGAGGTCAGGAAAGGGAATTAGAGGTATGGAGGGTGTCCTATTCCATATGGTAGAAAGATATTAGTAATTTGATTATGAATACGATATATTTCATATTAACATAACAGAATGGGGTATGAAACATTATTCATAAAATGCATAGTTTTGTAAATATGTATCATTAAAAGGTAAGTATATTGTATAAGAATTTTAGGAAACAAATTATATTTCTCTATTTGGAAATTTCCCATAAACTTAGATTAGGCATGTGTCCTAACCATTAATCAATATCCCTGCCCTGGATTGGGATACTTAATTCAACTGAAGACGTTTTCAATTGTCCTCACCTAGAAGAACATTGATATTGTTTTAGATGCATGTACTCAGGATGAATAAAAGCAGGAAAAAATGTGTTATGGCTTTTATTTCCCTTGCTTATCTCCTTTAGAAGTACACTTCAGTGTTCAGAAGTGGCTTTAATATGCAGAGTTAAACCCTATCTCTCAGAGAAAAATTCTTAACTTCATTTAATTAACATTGCTTAATGTTAAGCAATGATTTCCCTTACAGTTGAAGCTTATTTCTATCTTTCTTACAGTCTACCTAGAAATGGATTAACAGGTATTTTCTTTGCAATTATGCATGTAAGAGATAAGAATAATTTTGTATGTTTCTTTACTCTTACTCCTTTCTAGTACTTTTTTTGCCTTGGATAATCCTTGAAATCTTACTCTCATAAAAGCAATAACATAAGATAAAAATATAAATTCAAATAATCAGCTGGTTTTTTCTCTTTTGTTTGTGTCTTGCTTTTATTGTCAAAGCTTGTTAAATTTCACTGAGTTTTAAGAATAATTATAACCTTTTCCAGGTTATGTTGGGCAAAACTGCATCATTAACATAAAAATATATAGCTAACAAACCCAATTAATGAATATATAACATATTTTTAAATTTTCTGGTGACAAAATTACTCATTGAACATATTCAATTTATACACACTTCTGCTACATCAAAGAGTAAGGGTGGTCTCCATTATTATAAGAACTGCACAACATATTGTTTAAAAATGTATTTCAAAGAGTATAATTTTAGAAGATAGATGCTTATTTGGCAAATTAAAAACATCTTAGCAAAATTAATTTTAATGAAAGACATATCTCTGTAATTAACTTTATTGCCTCATCTGATTTTCACTCTGGTACAAGGAATTAATTTTAATGCATAAATTTACCATCAACAATTTTACTCATTTTGTATACATATATATGTTTAAAATATTTAGTTATTTCTTCCTGACCAGCAGCAGCACAACCTTGTATGTAACAAGATAAAAATATTTTTGTATATCCATAAATAATACTATGTTTATATTCATCATGATTATTAAGTCATTATGATTGTAATGTCAAAATAAAATATTATGATTTCATCAAATTGGGAAGATTTTTGATTGGTTTCTTTGTTTGCTTTTGAGTTGCAATCAGCCATGATCAGGGATTACTCATGGTCTTGAGATCAGGGATCCTTCCCGGAGGCCAGGGGTCCTTATTTGGCATTGGGTAGGGACACTGGGTTTGCCACATGCAAGACAAGCAACTTTTCTGCTGTACTATCTCTCTGGCCCTGAAATTGTATTAAATATTATAGTACTTGTCTTTTTAAAAACAATTTGCAAAAAATATAGCAGCAGACAGAGAATGTACTTTTGTCATTTAGACAGGAAGCTTCTTTATTAAAACTTGATTTGAATCTTTACTTTTCAGACAACATTCATCAACTTTTATAGGTAAGCTATGTAACAGACTTTCTGAAGTGCCATTGAGTGCCATTTCTTCCTTCAACTTCTAATGATGAAACATAGATTACTTAAACCGTTGAAATTATTCAGCTTCCAGACAAATGCAAGTGGTGTCATAGAGATTTATGACAGTTTAGAACAGCACATAGGTTTTCTTTACATAAGTAAAGGTATATTATATATAATTCCTCAATAAATGATAGACTGATATTTAAGTGAAAATTGTAAGACCGGACAATAAATAATTAATAATGCCCACTTGCAAGATGAATGTAAAAATAGTCAAGGGTTCCATTTATGACTAGAATTTAACATCCCTACTAGATAATAATTTAAATTCTAAGTGACCTAGCATAAAGTTTTACCAAGAATAGAAATTTCATATGTAAATACTTTATAGATGCATGTACATATACATAAGAAAATTTTCATTCAAAAGAACATATGAATATATATAAGAATATATTAAAAAGAATAAGTTAAACTGAGAAAAGCTCTCAAGTACCAGGCTCTATATGTTTCTAAAGTAAAACTTATAAAATTAAATAAAGTAAAAATCATAATAATAAATTTTATATTTTATATAAATAATACTTTTAATAAATAATGTAACTAGAACCATTATTCAACTCATACATCTTCAAATCAATTATTATTATTTAAATATTCATGTGTAATATTCATAGCTACATGATATTAAAAAAGTATTATTGGTTTTTCAATTGAAAAATAAGTAACTTTTTCCCAGTAGTACATGATGGTAAACTATATGCAAGTAAACATGTATGTGACATGATATTATTAAATTGTAAAAATGCAAGGAAAAGGGCAAATAATTGCTGAATGTTTATAACCAGAAAAGGCAAATCTTATGACAACAGCCAGAAAACATCAAAAAAATATATCAATTCTTCATAATACAGAGGTACTATACGTTGAATTGTGTCCTTATAGGTTGAATTATGTCAGAGAGGTATTTTTAAGTCAGAACCCCTCTCCCAATAACCCCTAACACTTGAGAATGTGATTTTATTTTACAATTGGACCTTTGTAGATATAATCACATAAAGATAAGTTATCATCAATTAGAATAAAAACTAGTGTTATAAAATTTACATCCTTATTAGCAGCAATGGAACATCGGCTGGAGAGATAGCAGAGAGGTTATACTTGCTTTAAATGTGACTAAACCTAGTTTCTTACCAGGTTCAGTGTATTCATTGTTCACCTAGTAGGGGTCCTCAAACTTTTTAAACAGGGGGCCAGTTCACTGTCCCTCAGATCGTTGGAGGTTGGACTATAGTAAAAACAAAAACTGCGAACAAATTCCTATGCACACTGCATATATCTAATTTTGAAGTGAAGAAACAAAATGGGAACAAATACAGTATGTGGCCCGCGGGCCGTAGTTTGAGGATCACTGACCTAGAGCAATGCCAGGAGTGACTCCTAAGCACAGAATCAGGAGTAAGCCCTCAATACTGTTGGGTGAGTTTCCCCAAACAAGTGGAAATGTTGCACTGGTGAAGGGGTTGTGTTTTTTTTTTACATGACTCAAACCCAAATACAATCATATTTGTAATCAAGGTGGTGTTTAAATAAAGATATTAATAAAAAAAATGAGTGAGAGAAGTAGAATGCCTGTCTCACATATAGCCAAGGGTTGAGAAGGGCGGGCATTGGTGGTGAGAAGGTTGCCCTGGTGAAGGGGGTCTTCTGTTTATGCCTTGAAACTCAACTACAATCATGCTTGCAATCATGGTGCTTAAGTAAAGATTATAAATAATATGTATATTATATATAAAAGAAATAATCCATGAGAACATTTTTACTTTTCAACATATTATTTCATGATTTTACTAAAAATTAGAATCACACTATATGTATGAACTTTAAAGAAATTTAAAAACTAAATTAAAAAATTAAACTTTAAACATTTAAAAATTTTGGAGACTAAATTGGGGACATTTTATTGCATTTTTAAAGTGTTAATAAATTTTTTTCTGGATATATGTGTGTCAACTTATAAATAAATAATAATCATGTAGCCAATATCTCATTGTTGGAGAACTGTTAAAAAATAAAGTAAGAAGCTGTGGCACATCTATACAATAGAATACTATGTAGCTGTTAGAAAAAAATGAAGTCACAAAATTTGTACATGGGTGGATATGTAAACTATTATGTTCAGTGAAATATGTCAGAGGGAGAGAGATAAACAATAAATAGTCTCACTCTTATGTGGAATTTAAGAAAAATAAAATATAGTATAACAATAATTCCCAAAGACAATAGAGATGACGACTGGAAGAACCAGCAAATGATTCTTGAAAAGAATCTAGAAATATGAAAAGAACTTGGTTTAAGAGTATACTGGGCTTATGGGAAAATTATCCCTTATTTGTACTCATAACTATTTAATACACTTATAAAGTCCTTTAATTGTGACTGTCAAAAAAAAAAAGAACTAAAAAGACAAAGTAGAAAATAATGAGGTTATAGGCTATTAGAGAGATGCTGACAAAATGAACCTTGAACAGGAATACAATTGTCCCTTAATATCTGCAGGAGGCAAATGGTCTTTTGACCCGCTGGATATCTGACTTCCAGCCTTTAGAAATGTTAATAAATATGTTTGTGCTTAAAACCACCTGTTTTTGTGGTGCTTTATTGCAACTATACAAAATTAATACTAGAAAATATCCCCAGAAAATTTATCCAGAAATTACCCTTTCCTCAGAAAGATCAGCATATTTTTGAAGTCCTTAAGCAGAAGTACATAGCACCTGTTTATGGAATTCTCCCATTGGAGAAATGTGAATATCCAGCACATAATCTTGATACAAAGAACATAGGTGTCACAGATAAAAACACTAGCCATACCAAAAAGGTTTTTTTCAAATATATATTAATTGATACAGATGAGATATGTGTTTTACAACATGAACTATAGTAGTTTTTCTTCTATCCCTTTCCATTCTGAAACCTTTTGCTCAATTCTTACTCACAATTATGCCTGGAATTAATTTTCTCGTTTTTTTAAGTATATTTATCACTTACACATACATACAACAAGTTAGTAAGTCACAGGAGAAATAATCTGAATCAAGAACAAATAGAAGTTTAAGTCCGAGGTCTCAGATTATGTTACAGAAAGATGGTAACAACTAAAAAATATGAATAAGAACAAAGGACAATGTTAGAGAAAGACAATGCTGCATGGGAGAGCTGAATCTATATATAGCAATGCCCACATGTAGCATTTAATTTCTGTATCTATATACATGCACATAATCCATGTCTTATTGTGTTTTCAAGTTCAATGAGCATGTCATGCATGATCTGGCAATCTGCTGTAAGAGAGGCAAATATTATTACATTGTCACCATCTAGTATCTAAAATGGAACCAAGTCATATAAGACAACCCCTTAATTTTGCAGTTAAAACATAGATTTAGGCCTATATTCTCTGTATCAGACAGAACGTTCCTGTGCTGCAACTGCATGTACCACAGTGAGCCAATCCCAACAAGCAAAGGTTCAAAGGTTCTACTGTCATAGACTTCCTCTCTGACTCTGGCCAATCTGAGCAGGCTTTTGATAGTGTAGATTCGGGTCCAGAACTTTGTCTAATTTGTATGCACCCAAAGCCTGCTTAGATAGTCAGAGTTAGAGAGGCAGTTCGAGCAGCCTAGCAGTGATTGGTGCAGGATAGAGTTGGAAAATTCGTTTAGTGGTAATATGCAGATGATTTTTGTTGAGCGGCACATCCAGACGTTTTTCGGGATATACTCCTCGTATAAGATGACTCCCGATTTTCGGTTGAATTTTTTTTTCCGTTTCAAAAGTCGTCTTATACGCCGGCAAATACGGTACATAGAGCCACTTGAATATCAATAGCTTTTGTTTTCTGCTTTCCCACAGTCTTTAATCCAAGTTATTTTCTTGTCTAACTACTCTCTCCTTTAGGAAGCAAAACTTACAGTTTTCACGTGAATTTTATGCCCATACTTCACATTTTATGGCAACCAACACAATTGAACCAAGTAATTTTAATTAAAATAAAATGTCATTTTAAGTATTAACTTAGAAAATAGCGGGGCCAGTGCAATAGCACAGAGGTAGAGAGTTTGTCTTGCAGGTGGCTTATATAGGACGGACCTTGCATCCCATATGGTTCCCTGAGTCAGGAGCTATTTCTGAGCGCATAACTAGTAGTAACCCCTGACTGTTACAGGGTGTGGCCCAAAAAAGCAAAAGAAAAAAATGATAAAAGAAAATAACTATTTTGTTTGAATTGCCAAGCATTTTATCTTTCCTCTAGAATTCAGCTGAATTATTTCCAAGACATCCTTCAGTTCACTACGAGTTTCATGAAGACAGATTTAACTACTTTTGACCTCTATTGAATCCTCAGCATATAAAAAAAAAATGACACATGTGTAGTTCAGAAAATAATTATTTCAGAAGCAAATGCCAGAAGAATTAATGTCTTTCCAAACATGACTCAATCACAAGCTCACATTCTTGTTGGTCATTTTTACCTCTGAGTTTGCATTTTCTCACTTAAGTGTGTCTTTGCACTATGGATTAAATATTTGTGTTTTTGTGAGATAGTTAGATCATGAAAGAAGTACCCGTTTATGAAATACTTTAGAGTACTTAAGGAACTCCATTGATCCAGAAAATATATCTCATTCTGGAGCAATAAGAACATCTGGACATCTGCCCTGGTACTCATAGGATAACAATACCTACAACAAGGGAAATTTGAGTTCAAAGACAGGAGTAAGCTCCAAGAGATGCTAGGTATGAACTAAAATCTAAAAAACATTTTTTTCTTAGTCTTCAATTCATGATATATTGAATGGATACATTTGATTAGCCTAGAACTTATGAATATAGTCCATAAATTAAAATATAGACCATAAATTAACTTCTTAGAAATTATATTGAAAACCATTTTGTAAACCCTAGTTTAAGAAAAATGGGCTGTATCAGTGAATGATAAAGAATCTTGATATCGAAAATAAGAAAGACAATAACTTTATTATATATTATGTTGTATAGTGTGATAGAAAGTATAATATGACCTGAATAAAGTTAGGATAGGGTTAAGTGTATCCAGAGATGATGGGAGAAAATCTGTAAAATTGTACTATGATTGGGATACAAAGAAAGTCAGTGAGAAGAGATGTAAAAGGGGTGAGAACTACCCATGCAAATATCTGGGGGCGGAGAGATTTCTGGGAAATAGTATGTTTAAACTTTAAAAGCTTCCCTGACATATTCAAGGAGAAACATTATGAAGCAATGTTAAACACAGAGAGTTTGAGGAGAACAAGGAGAGAATGGGAAACCAAATTCTAAAGTATATTGAAACCCATGCTGAGAGCACAATTCATTTGAGAAAAGAAAGCATCCTCGGGCTTAATCTTTGATTTATCGATTGAGACATATATAAGGACTACAATTCAAATGTTTCTCATATACCCAAATCTCTGCTCCCATATTATGTTTTATGCTGCTTGGTCTGATGATATAAACATTTTCATATCTCACTGTTGACTAGAGTAATCTTTTGGAAGAAAATTTAAGAAAGAAAAGTCTCCCACTCTCTTTCTCTTATTTTTTTTTTACATTTCAATTCTGTTTATTGAACACAATAATATAATATGGGTTAGATAGTTGATGTTCTTTTTCTTGTTCTTTTTTTTTTTTTTTTTTTGGACCACACCTGGCCGTGCTCAGGGATTACTCCTGGCTGTCTGCTCAGAAATAGCTCCTGGCAGGCACAGGGGACCATATGGGACACCGGGATTCGAACCAACCACCTTTGGTCCTAGATTGGCTGCTTGCAAGGCAAACACCACTGTGCTATCTCTCCGGACCCTCTTTTTTCTTTTTTTAATATAATCTTATTTTAATCATAGTTGCTTACATATCATTGACGGTAATATTTTAGGTACATATTAACATAAAAACCCTACACCTAGGAAGATGTAATTTTGTATTGCCTGACACTACAAGATCTAGAATTAAGATGTGTGAGTTTGACTGTATCTTCACCATACACTAGTTTCACTTTTATGAATGAAACAAGTTTCATTTTTAAATCTCTGCTTATAAGGAGAGAGGAAAATAATGTAAATATCTAATGTGAAATCTAATAAATAGTACTTAGTATGTCATTCTGGAACAATCTGAGGACTCACAGTCATGTGATTTCACAGGCTAATTACAAGTATTTAATGAAACAATCCAAATAAGCACTCGTGGTAAGCATTCAATTACATACATATTTACATATTTGCATATCACTATTATTAACTGATTATTCAAAATACATTATTAAACATTATGCATTTTTAGGCAAGAGATTCTATTGAGTTTAGCATGCAGAATGAAATGACAATTACAACTATTACAATTACCATTTTAATCCAATGCAGCTTCACAAAAGATTAGATATTTGTATGAACACTAATAATGTTTGCAGAAATTTTATAGCAAAAGAAACTGCAGGCATTCGGAAGCAAAAGGGTCAAGGGAAGAATATGGAGAAAAGCCTCTCATGTTTTATATATCAGTAATTTTAAAATGTGAACTAAGTCTTTTTGTTCAGTGAAAAATTTTACTGTAATACAATATTTACTGTTTATATTATCATATTACATTAAAAGGAGATATTTTATGAATGTCATATTATGAAACATAATATTAACATTATGACTATCACCACCTACTCCAATCATTATGCATTTCAAAAATCAATAAAACCCACTGAATTATATCTATAGCCATTTTCGAGTCAAATAAAAAATGTTTTATAAGTTTCTGAGAAAATCTCATGTTAAGCATTCTCTGAGTTATATAATATTGTAAATTCTGAAGCAGTTGGACATCTGGGTAAATTGCATGTTCAATTATATATATTATTTTTCTTTATAATTTGTTTGCAAATGAGGTTGCCATATTATCTATAAATAGAAATTCTAGAAAACATGCCCTTTATCTTAATGACTGAATTCTATTCTTTTCCAATAACTATATGACTGTAGTTGGTTCATTTTCAATAAAACTTAATGACAAAATTAAAAAGGTTAATCAGGTTTAAATAAAGATGAGGATGACATTTCTTCCATATCTGTCTGGTTTCCAACCTGCATTCTGCAAACTTTGAATTTTACCTTCTGTGAAAATTCTGTCCTCTAAAAGCAAGTATTGCAAATAGGGCCATATGGGGTAAAATGAAGTCCTGGCATTCAAAAAGTAAGGTTTTTTTTTAAATAAATTTATAATAAGTGAGTTAGCCATTTAATTAACATTTTAGGTTGGAGTCACTGCTTTCATTTGGCTGAAGAGGAACTGCAAAGAATATCACAAATGAAAATATAACACCACAATAGTTTACTGAATGCTAAAAAATGGGCTTGAGACAGTAACATCAGGTCTATACAAAATCCCATTGAAGGCTCTATAATTAGTCCATGCTTCAGTATTTTGTACAATACAATGAAGTACTATTTTACCCAATATATCTTAATTAAAAGAAAAAATTCAATACAACAGAAAGCTACCATCAAAGAGGTGTTATTGGCACTCACATAATACAGAAGATGGGGAAGGATTTTGTTTTCTTTGTTTGGCAAAAAATTAGAACTAGGACTTCTATTTTCTACATGGCTCTGAATATAGAAGCATTTGTGTACAAAAATTGCATTTGTACTGTAAATTATATAGAAGAAAGACACAGAGAAAGGGATAGTCTGTTGTTTTATAATTCAATAGTAATAGTGCTTGGATGTTTTTCTCTCTTCATAAATAGGATAATTATAGAAAACTTGGTTTTATAACAATGAAAGAGTTGGTTGAATATTCAAAAGCACATTTATATTCAATTTTATCTAGGATAAATTAATTATGTGGTATTGAAATTTATACACAAAATAATTTCCTTGTCACCTCAGCTTTGAATTTTGAGGATCAAGAAAACCATAGTCAGTCTCTATGTTCTGCTTGTTGTAATTTTCTAATAGGAGAGAAAAATATGAGGTTTATTCTATTTAAATCTTATAAATATATTCTCCCCAATAATCTTATTAGTATATAGTTTATAAAATAGAAGGGATAAATGTTGGGATGAAATTGATGTAAAGAGCATCAAAAACCCTTGATGTGACCAATCATAGAGGACTTTATCTAAACTGTTAAATAATAACAGTTAAATAATAACAATGAAAGTTCTAAATGATTTATGCATAGACCACATGATGATGATACACAGGAGCATCAACAAAGAAAAAGGTTCTAATAACTTTTAGCTTATTTTTAATTATCAAAAATTTTAATTCTAGAAATTTCCTCAAATGCTTGTATAGCTGCAATATCTTGCTAACTGAGGAGCAGAATGAACAATGATATATCAACTGACTATACCTTCATAGAAAAAAAATGTACAAATTAATATAAATTTCTTTGAAACAAAACTTGAACCATAAATTCTGGTTCATTATTTGCTGCTTCTTGATATAAACAATAAGAACTGAGAAAGCTATGGTGTGTAATGTCTATTTGAGGGATGGAGTGACAAAAACTTGGATGTTGGATATAATTTCATCTTTTGGTAAAAGACATATGCAGATATTATCTATCTCTCTGAAAGTCTATAACATTCAAAATGATATAAACAATCAAAGCTACAAAATAAAATAATAGCAACATATCATTAATATTGTGTAGTATTTAGTTGAGAAAAGGAAGCAGACAAATTGAGTTTCCCTAAACCATATTAATAATACCAAAAGAATACAAGAGCCTAGAATATCTATTTCCCATTTTCTTTTCTTGAATAGGAACTTTACAATGTTAAATCTGTTTCAGAATCCAGGTCTACATATAATAAATCAAGTTAACGAATATTCAGGAACTTGTGACTAGGAATCAGTGACTATTCTGTTCTATATATCACATTTTTAACAATTTCCCCATTCATGATCTTAACACACAGAGTAGGAACAGATGCTCAAAACATGCTGTATATAACAGGAAATTGATAGTCGTTGGTGAACACTTCAGAGATTTTTGTAATTGGTGTCAATGGGAAAATATATGAAAGCAAAGTTAGAACTGAAGTATGTGAAAGCCTATAATAATATAGGACAGTCAGAAAGAACTGTAAAAATCAAGTTTTTTTTAAGTCTGCCCAAATCTAAGTAGATATACATTTTTATTTTAACAAATATGTACTAAATATTTAAAATGCTGAAACTAGTGGCTATGAAATGAAAAGAGAAAAGATAGATATATAAAAACATATATATATATATGTTTATTTGTTACAGATATTTAGCTATTAGAACTACTAGGCAAAATTATAATTTTATAGCAATTTAGTCAATGTATTTGTAAAAACATGTGCCATTCAGTTAAAGAGGGATAATAAGAATTTTACCAAACTGGGGAGTATCTATTAAAAGTAAATAGGAGAAAGTAATTCAATAGAAAAATCAAAAAAATAAAATCAAAACAGTATGAACAAGAAAAGTAAGAAAGTGTTGTGTATGTAAATATTTCAATGGGATTATTATGTTACTGACCCTACTCTGACTGTGATTGTGCCCTACCCTAGGGTTTGAACTGGCATTCTGCTCCCACCCTAGGGTGGTACCTGATTCTGCTCCCACCATTGAGTGGTACCTGATCCCACCACTGGGTGGTACCTGATTCTGGGTATAAAAGGAAGGGTCTGTGGAAGGCGGGGACTTTTGGCTGGAACTAATTCTGGGGCCTTTTGGCTTCAGCCTCTTCCACGGAATAAAAGCTGTTTTCTTCAGAAGCCTGACTGCCTGTTGGCTTTCTTCCCGCCACATTCACCTCAGAACCGCCAGCTGAACATGGTAACAGATGCGTGGTCCAAGCTGAAGGAGAAAGGCCTCATCCTCCATCCCTCCATCAGTCAACCCCATCAAGGGCAGTATTGCAACAGATAGAAAAATTCAAGTTCATACAGATGGTGCATATATGATAGATAAAACTATGAAGCAATTTATGTTGCTAATTACATAAGCTCATCTTCTGCCACTCTATAAGAGAAGAGAAAGAGAATCAGTGTGTGTAAAATAAATGGTAATGTATCTTTATTGCATTTATCACCAGTACATCATTAAAACTAACTTATGTGGACTATAAAAATAGCACAGTGGGGAGGGTGCTTTGCACACAACCAACTCAGGTTGATCCCCAGTATTCCATATGGTGCCCTGAGCCTTCAGAAGTGATTTCTGAGCTCAGAGCCAGGAGTAACCCTGAGTGCCTCCAGGTGTGGCAAACAAACAAATATTCATGACTCTGTCAGATGATACAGAGGACAGAGGCTTGTCTTGCACATAGTAAATGTTTATTCAGTTGCTAGTACTCTGAGCCCCATCAGGAGTGATCTAAAAGCACTGAGTCAAGAGTAAACCCTAAATACTATTGGATGTGGCCCAATCTCTTCCCTGAAAAAAATTTCAAATAGACAAAATATTTCTTTATTTCAAATTTCCAATGCTATAACTCGTCTATTGATGTTTGGTTTAGGAAATCTCTAATAAAAATATACTTTATTTGAAATATTATTGCTCTAAATTTTAGTTTCTGAATGACATTTTGTGGCACTGCCCTAGAGGAATCTTTTTTTGTTTTGTTTTGTTTTAGTTGTTTGGGTCACACCCCCCAATGTTCAAGACCTACTACTGACTTTGCATTCAAGGATCACCCCGACTTTGCCTCCTGCAGCCCACAGGTAAATTGAGTTTGAGACCCCTGAAAGGTATATGACAGCCTCTAGGCTCAGGGATCACTGGTGGAGCTATGTTGTGCCAGGAATCAAACCCAGATCAACCATGTCAATGCAAGTGCCTTAAATACTGACCTATATTTATGACTCTAGAAACTTTTCAAATCGCAAAACTGAAAAGGCTGCTACTTTTGATTACTTAAAATACATAATACAACAATACATATATAAAGATGAGAAGAAATAATAGTGTTATAACATTTGAAACAGAGAATAGTTTTCCTTTCACGCAGTGTTTAGGGAAACCAGATCAAATTTTGGTCATGTGTGAACCTAAATGTTCAGTTCTGCTACCAGTGCAGTGGTGCTGCTCAGTCTCAATTGGGCTGGAAGCCACCATTGCTATATTGTATAGAAACAAAAAAAACACACACATTGGTGTTTGGGGTTCTATACAGATCCAGAAATAGTGCTTGAGGCTTATGCTTCACCTAGCTTTTCAAAACTCTTCACTTTTTTTTTTTAATTGAAACTATTGTGATTTACAAAATCCTTTGTGATTGGATTTCAGACATACAATGAATCAGAGCAATTCCACAATCCGTGTCAACCACCCTTCACCAATGTTCCCAGAGTGTATCCTATACCACCACCTTTGGCACCCTGGCCTGCCAGTATAGCATCATCATTTAAAGTTTCAGTGGTCCTCAAACTACGGCCCACGGGCCACATACTGTATTTGTTCCCATTTTGTTTCTTCACTTCAAAATAAGATATATGCAGTGTGCATAGGAATTTGTTTGTAGTTTTTGTTTTTACTATAGTCCAGCCTCCAACGATCTGAGGGACAGTGAACTGGTCCCCTGTTTAAAAAGTTTGAGGACCCCTGGATTGTTAGAGTTTGGGTCTTTTGATTCCATTGTTGTTGACTTTGGCTTAGATATTGAGTTTTATCCTTTTTTATTTCACCAATGCACCAGAGATCACTTGGCCACTATCCTTTCTCTTTATCCCCCTTTCTTAATTTTATAGAAAAATGAATATGAGGTACAACAGAGTAAGTAGTGTTCCAAGATTCTATGAAACAGTTGGGAGTCCCCATCTAAAGACACAAAAAAGTGACAGTTTTTTGCATAGGAACAGAAAGAGTTGGGGAAAATAGAATGAATTAACATTTGTCTAAGCTCTTCACCTTAATTTTAAATAACTCCTTTTATGGCATTCTGTGGAAACATGTCATTTATATTTCATTATGTAGTTTGTATATCTTTCTCTGTTTATTTGCAGTGATATTTAGAAATGTCTTAATGTAGCATTTCTTTCCATTATTAAGAATTATACAATATCTCTAAATAGCGACCTGTTTGGCTTATAGATTTATTGATTGTTTTTATTTGTTTGTTTTTGGGGTCATATCCTGTGATGGTCAGGGGTTACTCCTTGCTATCCCCTCAGAAATAGCTCCTGACTTGGAGGACCGTATAGGAAGCTGGGGATAGAACCCCGGTCTGTCCTGGGTCAGCCATGTGGATTAAAAACTTTGATATTAGACCTGAATTCATAAACAGTGTTGAGAAAAACACAGGTAAAGCTTGAATAAAATTGATTCTAGAGACTTTTTTCATTATTTAATGTTATTGACTAAGCAAAAAGAATCAAAGAAATAATGGAGCTAAACCAAATTAAAAAGCTTTTGTACTACAAAAAATAAAAAGATAAGAATAAAAAATACTACACACAGCAAAGAGAGTATTTGACTACCAATTATCTGAAAAAAAGGTAACATCCAAGATACATATTTTTAATTTGACCAAAGTGGATTACAAATTATTTACAGTAGTATTTTAGGTACATAGTGACATTGAATTAGGGATATTCCCACCACCAATGTTGTCCTCCCTCCACCCCTATTCTCAGCATGCATCCCATATCGCCCCTCCTATGCCCCCTGGGATGCTAGTACATGTGGTCCCTTGGGTATTGTTTGGGTTTGGTATTTAAGTCTGATAATTTTTTATTTCTACTCAATATTCATATGACTGGTCTTGGTACCCCCCATTATTTCCCCTCTATTTGTGAGGCAGAGCAAGATAGTTCAAGTTATGTGATTTTGTTTGAAGGTCAGAAAGAAAAAGGAAAAAAAGAAAAAAGATAAAAAGGCGGGGGACAAAAATTCAAACAAGCAAAAAACAGAATAAGTTCTTCTAGAGAATATAAAAATCAGTTTAAGAAAGGGAAAAAGAAAGGAAAACAAAAATAATACAAAATAAATCAACCCCCCAAAACAAAACAAAAACAATCAAAAAACCTGAAAAGCACCACAGCAATAAAGACAACAACCAAATACTATCAACTTTTCAAAAATAAACATGAATCAAAGCACAGGGGGAAAAAGGCAAAGAAAAGAGGAAAAAAAAAAAAACAAGCAACAACAATTACAAAAGAAAAAAATTTAATTTAATTTGTGCTATTTTTTTTTTTGCATACGGATATAAAAAAATGGGGAAATTAGAAGACCAGGGTGTGTGATGATAATCTGCCCTGGATTCCACACACCAGAAGAATATCTCAAAAGACAATGGGAAGCCTATATTTCCTTTATAAGTTTAAGACATATATAATACTATCTCTTAACTTGTTTATCTTCAAGTGCAAGGTAGTCTCCTGCAGCACTTGTTTTTGTTTTCTTCTCTTCCTTAACTTCACCTGTTTTGGTGTTTTGGTTCTGCTTGGTACAAAAACCTACAAGAAAAAGTCTTACCTGGGATTAAAGCTTAGGTCAAAACCAGGGGACAGGGAAGATGGAGCCTGATACCCTCACCCCCAAATGCATCAGCAATATAAGATAGCACCATTTTTTTTTGCAAAGGCATACTAAGAAAGGGGCACTTTAACATATAGAAATAAGTTCTTATCTATTAGGGATAAGAACTCGCACATTTTACAATACAGGGTCTCCTCCTACCTTGAACATATGTCATGTAATCCCAACTTAGACTTCATGTGATTAAACATTGACCATCCAACCCCAAACCCTAGATCTCAGATGTAGAATCGACACAGTTCTCCGCAATAGCTCCAGGAACCAAACTTCCTCTGGAATATTCTTAATACTGCCCTGACATCAATATGCGACAGTTTTGGTATGACATCCTGACAATGAGAAAATGGCAACAACTTGTTTTAAGAGCAGTTTGTCCTACCTCACCAGCCAACGATAAGACAAAATTAGAATTGTCACCCTTTGATACGTGCAAAAGCTAAGATCACTACAGAATATTAACTGTGACCACCATGACTGGGCAGAATTATCCTGGAACCAATAAAAAAAGACCCTAGTCTAGGCTTTGGCCTACGATAACCAAGATCTCTAATTCCAGAGATCTGACTGAGACACTGCAACTGAGCAGAACTTCTGGAAACATAATGCAAGACTCTATCCTAGGCTTCGTCCTAGGATTGATGAAAAAAATAAGACCACTAATTACAAAAGACTGACTAAGCCAAGAGCAATTTCTGAGTGCATAGCCAGGAGTAACCCTTGAGCGTCACAGGGTGTGGCCAAAAATTTTTTTTCACCTCCTAACTCAGTAGAGAGAAGAGATAAATAGGAACTTCCTCAAAAAAGATAAATGGATGATTAACAGATATATAAAAGAATCACAATCAGGAAAATAAAAATCAAGACAACAATCAGATATCACCTCATACCAGTGAAATTTGCACTTGTATCAATCAACATGACCCAAAAGAAATGGGCTGGCATGACTGTGGGAAAAAGTGAACCCCACTCTCTAATTCTTGGGAATGTTGACTGTTTTACCATAATGAAAACTACATGGATACTTCTCAGTAACTAAAGATTAAGTTGCCATGTGACCCAGAAATTTCACTTCTGGGCATCTAGCCAAGGCCAAAAATTTTTATTCAGAAAAGACATTTTTAAGCCTAAAAACCTATTTTTAATTTTATCTATACTAGATGATATACTTATTCTATATATAGTCTATTATGCGATGATTTTAATTCTACATGAATTTAATTCTAGCAATGAAAATTCAAGGATCTCGTGTTTCTAAATTCCTTGTTTTGAGTATTTATTTAAATAAATTGACTTGACTTGTATTAAGATAGGTGAAATTTTATATGTTTTCTTTTGAATAACAAAGGAAGTCTGGCAACATCTGGCAAAGCTCAAGGGATTCTCAAGGGTTCTATGCTCAGGAGTGACACCTGGTGGCGTCAGTAGACATTTGTGATGCTAGAAATCTGAAAGCCACTTCAGACTGGTTCAAGGCAAGTGTCTAACCCTCTTCATTATCTCCCTGGCACAAGTCAGTTTTGCTTTGTTTTTGGGCCACACTTGGTGTTACTCGGGCCTTACTCCTGAGTCTGTGTTCAGTTATCACTCGTGGCAGGCAAGTGGTTGGGGGACCAACAGCGTTATACTTGGTAATATCTGCCCATTTCTCAAATTAAATTTTAATATTAACCTGTTTGCTTTAAACCATAGTCTCTTTCTGTAGTATAAAAAATTAGATAAATTTGATGATTATCAAATAAAAGCAGAATGAATACTCTTTCTAAAACCACCATGTATATATGTTACCACCAGGTGTACAAAAATTAAATACATGCAATGTGTAAACTAGTGTAAAGAATCATCTATAGTCTAAACCTAAGTATATATGAAGAATGAATATGATTTATGTGCTAGCTTGGTAAAAACTGCCACAACAGAATACTACATAATAGGGTTTCAACCAAATTTGTTTAACTTCTTAAACTCTATAGACTGTGGGATTAAAATCAGGGTGCTAACATCATCATTTTAAGGTGAGGTCTCTGTTTTTGACCTGCAAATCAATTGTCTTTATGTTATGTCCACACAGTAGAGATGAAGATCTCTGTCTCTCCTTTTTCTTCTTTTGTGGCACTACCACTTTTACCAGGTTATGACCTATCTTTAATTGCCTCCCCAGATTTCTAACTTGAAATGCATTTTAATTAGATTTCAAAGTTTGCCTTTCAATGTAAGAATTTCAGGGAACATAATTTAGTTTGTAGTGCTTTTGCAACTAATTTCACTTGCAAACATGCAGCTAACTAAATGAATACAGACTGAAGAAAAGGCGAAGACAGAAACCATTTAAAAATAACTAATGTCTCCTCAATTGAAATGGTGTTGTACTTGGAGCCATTGTTTTCAGAATAATGCAGAGGAGACAATAGTCGTTGGAGAAATGTGATCTAGTCGACATACTTCATTCCACATAAAATTGTTAAGCAAATCAACAAGTATTGTCCTGGCTTTCAAATTAATTTTAATGTAACCTTCAAGTTATCCCATCTGGGAGATACTGAGCATCAGAAAACAGCCTTTTTTTCCATTTTAATTGAATCACCCTACCTTTGAGTGCACTCCAATTCCTTCCTTCAACCTACTGATTGCTGGTACTAACGCGCTGCTCTGTAGCACTAATATGATGTTCATGTAAGTGAGAAGCTTTCTGCATGCCTTGCTTTCATCTCTAGTCCTTCTTGCTATAAACATTGCTATTTCTATTCTGCTGCTTTCAGTCGCATATGGCATTTTGAAACAGTTAAATAAAGAGATTATCAATATTAGATCTATGTCAGCTGTAAAACCTACATTTATGAAGAAATATGATCTATTCAATTTCATTTCTGAAAACCCAGCATCCAAACGATCATCATAAATTCACATGATTACTCTAAGCATTAGATTTTGCATTTGAATCACTATTTAACTAAAAAAAAAGATCAAACATTCATGCAGGCAAGGGAGCAGCTTCCTATTAATGAAGTGTGCAGGAAAACTGCAAAAAATAAATGCTTCTGACTAAAATCATCAATAAAACTTGACATTCAACCCAAATGAATGCCTAATATCTCTCTTTAGCACAGAGAACATGAGCAAACTATTAATATTTTTCCAAATTGATCATTTTCCAAGAAAGCTCTTTATTTTTCAGGATATTTTTCAGGAATATTGAAGCCAAAGCCAAAGTGATAAAACAGAGAGAAGTGAGTTATTTTTCAAAAAGTCAACTGTGACTCAATCCCTGCCACTCCATAAATTCCCAAAGCCTACCAGAAGATATTACTCATTACAGAGTCAGGAGTAAGCCCTGAGCAACACCACTGTGGCCCAAAAACAGAGAGACAAAGAGAGGGCTGGAGTGGTAGCCCAGCTGTAGGGCGTTTGCCTTGTACACAACTGAGGTAGGTTGGACCTGGGTTCAATCCCCAGCATCCCATATTGTTCCCTAAGCCAAGAGCTATTTCTGGGCACAAAAATAAGAGTAACCCTTGAGAGCCGCTGGGTGTGGTACCCCTCAAAAATGAGAAACAGAGACAAAGAGAGACAGAGAGAGAGAGAGAGAGAGAGAGAGAGAGAGAGAGAGAGAGAGAGACAGTGACAGAAAGACAGAAAGGGAATTTAAATTCCAGGATGGAAAGATAATACAGGTGATTGGCTGCTTGCTCTGCACATAACTACCTAATTTCTTTCACTGGTTTCCCTGAGTGCCTCTAGAAAGCTACCTGAACAATGAGTGAGGAATAAATTCAGTTCCAATCACTGCAACTCCAGATGTAGTCCTGGAGGCCTCTAGTACCCACCACTTGAACTTTGTAGGGCTAATGATTTGGCTTGAATATTGAATCAGACATGTGACTCAGGCTATGGATTTAGAGCGCTCTTACACAATACTTGGAAGACTCATCAACCAAACATGAGAAATGAATATGGTCTTTCCTTTTTTGTTCTTTTCTGGGGGGAATAATAAAAATTATTTCACAGGATATATGCTATGTATTTTTGTGTCTTCAATCTCTTGACAATAGCCCAACATATCAGGAAGGGAGGGAGTTATCCAAGTAAGTTACTTCACTGGAATGCAGGCTAACTTCTTCATGGTTATTCTGATAGTATATCCCTTAGGAGTGTTTGAGAACTAAGACATATAGATGTTATAATTGAAAACCAAACAGGGGCTAATGTCCACCCCAGGGGAGATAATTAGAAAAACCATGTATTGGGCTACTGTTGTGAATGATAATCAAGTAGAGCTCTATCATTTGATTACAAGCCTCATTCAGTACAGCCCACGTGTTCTTGGGCATGAAATGATTAAGTAGTAACCATGCTGAGCAGCTGCTTGCAGGAGAGATGGCAGATAGGAAGGTGTTAGGGACTTGGTTTTGTTTTTTGTTTTTGTTTTTGTTTTTGTATTTTAGCCAAGCAAAGAGTATCAGAAACACTCACAAAGTCCACCAGGGTGTTACAGTCATTCTGATATTTAGCAATGGAATAGGCAGCCTATATTTTGTTGATTATTGTCTTGTCATTAATGTAATGAACAGACATGATTACTAAAGTCACAGAACTCTTCATACCATAAGATACCTTCCTCCTTTCGCATAGAAATAAAAAATCATTTTATTGCTATTTTGGCACTTTAAAAATGGTTTCTTCCTAGGATTTTATTTGTTTGTTTTGCCATCCCTTGTGGTGTCCATGACTTATATCAGCCCAGTTTCCTTTTAACCTTATTCCAGTTTATTAAAAATCTCAGGCTAATATCTTATCCAATCACCATGGGAAGTTTATGATTTTTCCTTTACAGAGTCTTTTATTTTATTTTGGGTTATACAGGCAGTGCTCAGAGGTTACTCCTGGCTTTGCACTCAGAAATCGCTCCTGGCAGGCTTTGAACACCATAAGTGATGCAGGGAATCAAACCGGGTCCATCCTGTGCTGGCCACGTGCAATGCACAGTCCTACCACTGTGCTATCACTCTGGCCCCAGAGTGTTTTTTGTTATGAATAAACCATAGTCAGTGCAATACCACCAATATGGTATGTGCATTTAAATCTGAATGTTTTACAGAACAGTATTCAGAAAGAAATAATATTTTGTTGTTGTGTCCCTACCTGACTGTGGTCAATGTTTACTCCTGTCTTTGTACTCAGGGACCAATTCTAGTGGAACCATGTGATGTGGCCATGATGGAACTTGGTTTGACTGCATGAAAGACAATCACTTTATCTGTTGTATTATAGCTCCATCTCTGAGAAAAAAAAAACTTTATGTAATAATTGTTCATGCTGGGGCCAGAGCGGTGACTCAAGTGGTAAGGCAGCTGCCTTGTGCTCTCTAGTCTAGGATGGACCACGGTTCAATCCCCCAGTGTTCCATATGGCCCCCCCAAACCAGGAACGATTTCTGAGCTCAAAGCCAGGAGTATCACCGGATGTGGCCCAAAAACAATACAAAAAACAAACAAAAAAATTCTGTAGGTGGTGTTACACATACAGATACATTTACCTAAATCTGAAATGGCCAGAAAATAAAAAAAGATGTGGGATAATATTTATTATTGACAAATGGGTGACTTTGAAAACTGAAATTGTTTATCCTAAGTCTATGAGCACATTTATTTCATATATAGTTAAATATACACTAAAGACTACATTATCCCAGTGGCTATCTTGGTATTTATCCTCTAATATTTAGTTTTACAAACTGATTTTAAAAGCTACAGGGTTTTTTGTTTGTTTGTTTGTTTGTTTATTTTTATCCATTTTTAGGGAAGCATTTTTTAAGAAGGAGGAATAATAGAGTACCACAATCAGAGGGAACAGAAATCATAGCATTTATTTATGTAGGGATTATGTCCAGGGTTTCTTGAAATACCATTTGGTCTTGGAGATCATATATAGATCTCATGCTTGTATAATTTATACTACAGGCCTTTGAAATTTTTGTTTTCTATAAGAAATGCTTTTATTCTATACATGTATTTTAAGCATTGTTATGACATATTTACATATATGAATACACAGAAAACATTCAATAAATATGTACAGTATCATATAATAATATATTTATAAAAACTATAGCCAGAAAGATAGCCCATTAGATAAAGTGCTTGCCTTGTCAATCTGGTTTGATCTTCAGCACTACATATAAGCTTCCAATGCTATTAGAAATGATCCCTGAGAACAAAGCCAGGAATAAGTCATAAGCATAGCTGTGACTCCCCTCCAAAAAAAAAAAAAAAAAAACAATAAAACATAAAGCTGACCCTTAGACTTTTTTGAACCTACTTTTAATTTTAAGAACGTCAGTATTCTCAAATGATTCAGATATGAAGTCCTAATTACTAAGAGTTGGTTTATTTTGTTTTATTTAACTTTTTGGACTTTTAAAGTTGTTTAGGGGCTTATCCACATTTGTGAGGTTTGATAGTTAAAAATAAATTTTGATGTGGATACTGAAATGTATTAATTTTTTATTTTGGTTGACTTTATTATTATTAGTTGTTGTATAGAATTGTAATAGTTTGAGAGTATAATGCAATAATTTTACTTTATTACAAAATTATTAACCCAATAAATTTAGGAAATTTATATCAATTTTTTCTTATTATGAAATTAAAATCATACCTTTTAGCAACCTAAGTAGTGTTTTAAGGTTGATTCTAAAAAATCTATGTTATAATATTTAATGTAATTTTTAATGTTTTATTTCATTAAAATTTATTTCATTAAAGTTTATTCCATTATTAATGCACATCGGAATAAAGAATGTTTTACAAAACAAATATATATTCAATAATTAGAATATATATTTATGGACCGGAGTGATAGCATGAAGGTAAGGTGTTTGCCTTGCATGCGGTAGGATGGTGATTTGAGTCCTGGCATTCCATATGGTCCCCTGAGCCTGCCAGGACCAATTTCTGAGTATAGAGCTAGGAATAACCCCTAATATATATATATTAAATCTTTGTATCTCCACTAAAAGATGATATGTACTTTATTTTTTTGGAACCTTTACTTTTTTTGGAACCTATCTATTTACATATATGGACCCAGTCATTAATTCTCAATATACATATTTTGACTTTCAAACTCTGCTACCTTGGGCCCTCATTTTTATGCCACAATGTTCAATCATTACAAAACTAGTAGAAATGAAACATATACATGTCTTGTATGCTAAAATAATATTTCCCCAAACTTCTTGTAGAATAATATGTGAGACCACAAATGTATCTTAGAAAAACTCAAACTTATACATGCTGATTAAATAAAAAAGATTATTAAATAAATTCTCTCTACAGCATTTCCCGTAGATCTACATCAAATGAGTTATTGAATTTTCATTGCAAATATGGTTACCTATATTAAGTTATAAAAATAAAATGAATCCGATGTATATACATATGTAATAGATTTGTTTAAGGAATTGGCTTATACCATTTTAAAGACTTGAAAGTTCAAAATGAGTGGGAAACTCTAACAGGCTAGAAATTCTATCATAAATTCAACCACTAAAGGATAAGAGACTTTTAGATTAATATTGGACAATAAATTAGAATTCTCCATAGAAATTGAGAAAAAATTTATACACAAAGGCATATCAATAATTATTTTATATAGTTATATAATTTATACATTTATTATAGATAATATTGTAATGTACAGGCTGTATAGTTATAGTATCTATATAACTTCAATAGATTATTTGTCACTAGAAACTGATTCCTAAGACAATTGAGTCTAACAAATCAAGAATCTCTAAGGTAGTCCTGTAGATTAAATACCCACAAATGTCTTTATTCAATTTATTTATTGTTTTTTCTTTTATCCATGCTTTTAATAAGGATTTTTTAAAATAATTTTTATTGTGACCAATGTGAGTATAAATACAGATTATCATCACACTAGTAGAAACCAAGGTTGTATGTAAGACCATGAAGATGCTAGAGAATTCTGCTTGAGTAATACTAATAAATTTTTTTCTGTTCAGTCTTTTCACAGATTTACTGATTAGATAAGTTCTCTTATATTATGCAGGTCAAATTATTTGCCTTTTAAATGTTAATCTCATCAAAACACTGACACAAAAACTTCAAAATAATTTTGCTCAGCTAATGGCCTAGCCAAGTTGACACACAAAATTAATTATCACAGATGGTGCAGACAATAGTTTGTGAAAAAATAGGACATTTATTCTTTAGTAAAATTACAAGCCAAAGGAACATTTAACTATGAATTAGAATATATAAAAAGTTCAGAATATATTAAATATTAATAGAAATATGTTAACACTTCTAAAATATGTAGGTGATAAAAATACTACATATTTGTATTCAAGGACTATAGACAAGTAATATTCAGAGATATTTAGAATCTTTAGTTTTGAAGACTTTAGGATTTTTACTTTTATCATAAAATAAAGTAATTAATTTTAGCAAATAGAATTATAAATATTTGAAAGCAATATTAAGTAAATAACTTGTCAAAATAAAGTAGAATTTAGTATTTATTTTACTTTGGGGTTTTAGACCATACCTAGCTGTGCTCAGGGTTTACTCTTGGCTCTGCTCAAGGATCAATCTGGATGGACACAGAGAACCATATACGGTGCAAGAGATCCTATCTGGGTTGGCCTTGTGTGGGGCAAGCACCTTACGTGCTATATATTGCTCTGGCCACAGAGAACATATGTAATAAAAATATATGTAAAAAATAATTCAAAAAATTAAAGAATGATTATTTATGGAAAAATGTAAATAAACATTATTGAAGTCAAATATATATAAACATTAGCAATGAAGTCAAATATATATTACTTGAATAGTAAGTGTTATAATAATAGTATGTAAATAAAACATAAAAATATAATTATTTTTCCAAGACAAGTAATTCACAAAAACTGATGCTGAAATTTACAAAATTCCAAAATGTTAGCTTCCACTAGACAACTAAGGTGAAAATAATATATATAGTAATAATTTTCCTTCTTAGGATCTTGTCAACATCTCGGATGATGGAGAACATGCTGTACATGTATAAGACCCAAGTTTGGCACAATAGAGATGGTTACAGCAGATAAAACGTTTGATTGCTTTTCTCAAGGTCAACATGGTTTTGGTTCGCAGCACCACCCATGGTCAGTTCCTGAGCCTTGCAAGGAGTTAGTTTTACTTCTGAGCACATTTGAATGTGAGCTCACCTAAAATATACCATGTTTGAAGCCCATTAATATATGAGCCAGCTCCCCAAAACACTGCTTGATATAACCCTAATGACTTCTAAGTATCACATCTGATCACATATAATCACACCTGATTATAGTTTCTAGACAGTGACTCTTATCTTTTAGTACCAATGATGCTGCCTTTGTCATATTAATTAATCAGCCTAAATAGTACTAGGATCAAGGGGCTTTACTAAAGTATTTAACAAAATACTGATTAATGAAGTCTTTGTTCTAGCTATAAAAATAACGGAAATTTAGCCAATATGATCAAAATAAAAATTAAAAAAATAATAATGCAAAATTTAAAAATTAATATGAAATTAAAAGTAAAGTCTTATTGATAGGTTATTTACAAATGTTTTAAGAATAAATAAAAAGGCTGGAGAGATAGCAGAGCACATAGGGTCTTCCAGGCAGCTGACCCAGTTTCAATCAATGGCATCCCATATCTTCATATGGTCTTCTGAATCTAATTTCTGAGTGCAGAGCCAGGAGTAACCCCTGAAAACATCTAGTTGTGCCCCCAAAAGAAGAAAATTCAGAGAGACAGTAGAGTGATTTTACATGGTCCTTACCCTGGTTGAATCCCATATGGTCTCCAGAGCCCAACAGGAGTGGATTCTGAATGCAGACCAAAATAAGCTCTGAGAACCACTGGATCTGGTACAAAAACAAAAAACAAATAAACAAACAAAACAAGTTACAGAAATCTACTGATAATTATTGATGAAAAATTCTAAAATGAGGGGCTGGACTGGTGGCACAGCTGTAGGGCATTTGCCTTGCAAATGGCTGACCTAGGACGGACTGCAGTTCAAGCCCCCGGCCTCCCATATGGGTCCCCAAGCTAGGAGCGCTATCTGAGCACATAGTCAGGAGAAACCCCAAAGCGTCACTGGCTGTGGTCCAAAAACAAACAAAAGTCTGAAATGAAATACTGAAAGGCAAAAATTACAAAATGTTTAATTAAATAAGTATCTAATTCAACACATGAGCTGAAATTATGTAAGTTGAAAATTACTGTTATATATTTTCACAAAATATGACACAAGAAATGTGAAAGAATTAGCGATCGCCAGGGGTCAGAGCAATAGTGCCGTAGGTAGGACATTTGCCCTGCACATGATCTGCACAAGTTCAATTCTGGGCAACCCTCATGGTCTGCAAGTCTTTCAGGACTATTTCCTGATTGCAGAATAGGGCCTGAGCACTGCTGGTGTGGACCCTAAGCAAGGATATAACAAAACAAAATCAAATAAAACATAAAAGTAGAAATGGTTCTGTTGTATATATACAATAGTTCCTTTATTCAGTCATCTATTCTTTTGCAGTGAGATTGTTTTCAAATCTTGACTATAGTGTTGCAAGAAAGATAGAGATGAAAATGTCTTTTCTTTTTTTTTTTTATGTGTGTGGCCTTGAGATGTATCCTAAGAAGTGAAGCTGCTGGTGGTGGAGGCATCAGTAAAGATAAAGTCATGAATGTACTTCTCCTTATAAGAACCTGGAAAGTCCTTGTTGAAGGAAGTTAGTTAGAGGGAGAGAGACTAACATAAAAATCGGATGATCCCTCTCATATACAGGGTATTATGAACCATAATGTGGGGATAACAAATACCCAAAGATAATGGAAACAAAGGACTTAAGAACTGGTATTCAGTAGGAAACGTGCCACTTTGGAGGGCTGAGGTTAGGGCATAAAAGAACCAATATCAATGGTGGATGGAAGCATTCAAATGGAAGAAGGTGGCAGTACTGAAAGGTGATTAATGGATATGAAACACTATCAGCAATAGTACTGTAAGACTGTAATGCCAAAATTTATGTGTAATACATAAACACACACATATATACATATATATGTATATATAATATATATTAAAATTTTATATGTAATACATAAACATATGCACATATATAAATATATGTGCATAATATATATGTATATATATATTAAAAGCTCCTCCTGTAAAACCAAATTGGTAAATGAAAGGCAAATGAGAGTGGGAATGTGCCATTAGTGGACGGAACTTAACATCAGTGAAGAGATTGGTTGAAAGCCAACCATGAATAACTTTGTAATTTTATAGTGAGTAATACAAAAATTATTTTTAAAAAGAATATTTTAATTGGCAGCCACTTTTAATAAACCGTTGAGTTATAAGGAATGCCACCTATCTAGTTGAAAGAAAGATTAAATACTTCATAGTAAATAAGGGGAAAACATTGACTCAGACAATAGATCTTATCTTCTATGGATAAGAACTCACTTTTTACACAAGGGTGCCTCCCATCATGGACATATGTCATGTGGATACAACTCAATCTCCACGTGATTGGACACTGTCCTCTCTAATCCCAGATCCCAGATGTAGAACTGAAACCACTCACTGTAACAACACCAGGAACTAAGCTCTTTTAGGAGATATACTTGTGCTAGGGTTGATAAAACAACGTGGACAACGAGGAAATGTCAACTTGACCTAAGACCGGAGGTCCTATCACACCACCTAACACTCAGTGGAAACCAGAAGATGTATTGTTCTTTGAAATTTAAAGAATGAGAGCACTAACTTCAGAAAACTGACTTTGACGACAGTGACTGGTAGAACTTAACTGGAAACCATTAAGGAAAACCCTACCCTAAGTAATAGTCCAGCTCTCTTACAAAAATCAAGATTTCCTAGCACAGAGGCCCAATTCTGACAACAGAGACTGAGCATAATGTTTGAAATCATGACTTCCTAGACTATGGCCTACATAACCTGCAAAAACATGGAGCACAGGACACAGAAAACTGAACACATCAACAAAGTTGGAACAACCTCTAGAACCTTAGAGACTCTAC
>PVKC010001483.1:0-40109 GCA_004027635.1 Crocidura indochinensis
TGTGGCTCAAAAACAAACAGACAAAAGGAAGTTTTAAAGAATAAAAATATGTGTGAAATTACTAAATGCTCATTATAGCTGCCTTCTATTAAGTACTGGTTGGAATTCAAGCCAACTTTATTTTATTCATTTCTCACTGCTGTTCGGGAGCTGAGTGTTGATAATCAAGTGTCCCCCCCCCCCAGTTGGCCCCTCCCAAATAAATTCTCTTCCATATGAAAGCCAGTGATGCAGCCAGTGTAAAGTGCTTGGTGATCAGAGCTGCTCAAAGACAGAGAGAGTGTGTGGAGTTAGGAGCCTGGGCTCTGAGATCCGAACTCAGAGCTGCTTCTTGCCTGCTTTGTGCCCACTTTGTCACACATGTCTGGACTTGGTCATTTGGCCAAGTGAAGTGCCTCCAGAAGGAAAAGGAAAGGGGGGGTGCCCCCATCATTGTAAGATGGGGGAAGCAGACATTGGTGGAGCTGGGGAGATAGAGAAGTAAGGCTCCCTCGTTCTTCCTCATAGCCCTCATGTCTGACTCCTCCTCAAGTCCCTCTTTATTTTGGGAGGTGCATGAGGTGGCCCTATATTGCAAGATACAAAGCAGACATCAAACCATTTCTTGTCCTGCTCCACTACAACCTCCACCAGCTTTCCAACACTTTCAGTGATGCTATGAGGCTGAGTCTGCAGATGGGAAGGGGAAGACAGACACAGGGAGGCAGGCAACTTCCTAGAGAGCTTAACTATGAACCCCAGGTCATGTGAACTCTCCTGTGAGTCCCCACCTCTTCTTGATGATAGATTTGCCCTAGTTTTCATTAAGTGACAGGTAAAACAAGGTGATATTGCAGCTCACAGCACTAAGTGGCACCTCAGTCTTTGGTAGCTTTCTGTACAGTGATACCTTCTGTATGCCCGGGAATTGGGGGTGTTGAAAGCATCAGAGCAGAACACCCCTGTCCCAAATATTATTGTGGATTCCCCACCCCCCCCCCCCCCCCCCCCCCCCAGGATCTGTGAGGCAGGCACTGATGTGAAATCAGTGAGGCGGAAGCAAAATCAGGTTCCAAAAGGAGCTTCAATATCCTTCAGGCAGGACAAAAGTAGGAGGTTAGGGATGGGAGGAGACATTCATCAGAGCATGGGGTCTAAAGGGCTTTCTTCAGATTTTGTGGTAGAGAGTAAGATGCCAAAGGTACCCAGAAAAGGGATGACTGTGGCTCTAGTGACCTGATACCTAAATATTACAGACAGACCACGCAAGACACCTCCAACAGCTGAATGTAGGGAGTCCTCCACAGACACAGATTCCTGACACGAGGTCTCCCTTGGGGAACCCCTGTCCTATCCAGCTCTAGCAAAGCATGTGCCTGAAGCTCCCCCAATCACCTCCCCTCAAACCCCAAACTTCATCTAGGGGTTCAGACCCTGGGCACCCACTTCTAGATTACAAAAGATGCCTGCTAGGACACAGGCTTGAGGCTCTTCAGTCGGATTTAGAAGCCCCCTAGAGGATAGCCACTCTGGAGGTTAAAATAGAAAATCCAGTGCAGAAAAAGTGCCCAGTGAGGAGAAAGACTCAATCCCCAGTTTTTCATTCCAAACCAGTCCTGGAAGGTGTCTATTTTCAAGGGCCAAGGCTGCCTTCAGAGAGGAGGTGTTTCAAAGGCTGGCAAGAGCTGTTTTAAGCTCCATCATTCCTTGGGTTCATTCTGGTCCCAGCTCTGTTCAATCAGAGTCGTCCCTCAGTTTTTTTTTCTTTTCCTTTTTCTGTTCTTTTTTTTTCCCTAATTTTTTTTTCTCCTTCCTCTGGAATTCCATAGACAGTAATTAAGGAACTGCAGGCCAGCGGGAGGTCAGAGAGCCTTCGTCAGTGAAAACAGGGATTGTTTGCCACGTACAACACTCCCTTTTTTCCTTGTGGTGAATAGGAGATTTGCTTAGAGCGGATGACTTATGCCTTTCTTACAAGTTCTGCAGTTAGCGAGGGACCGAGGGGATCAGTCAGCAGGCAGAAAGCAGCTAATTGAATCCAGTGTCTTCACTTTTTTTTTTCTTCCCTCCCTTGGATCCTAAGCGGTGGTGGTGGAGTCTGTCTGTTCATGTAACATGTCCCAGGACTTCCTAATCCTCGCTTGGAGATTACAGGGGCAACTGAAGACCTTTGCAAAGAGGGGAGGGGTGGGGGTTTTGGACATTCTCACGGTTGCCCCTTAGGCCTGCTCAATGCCGAAGCCGGTAAGTGTGCTGATGTGTTTGTCTTAGCTTTCTCTGTCACTTTGATGGGAGGCATAGATTTACTTTTTTTTTTTTTTTTCATTGTCACTTGCTATAATGCATCTGTCTCTTCTTTGCAATTTCCTCCTGACGCCTTTGCCTTGTTTGGTTTCTTCAAATACCACTTACCAAACGTGGATCAATTCCTTCACTGAGCCCCCACCCGCTAACCAGGCTTGCCTTCTGCGGAAGAACAAATGTTAATTTTGAGCAGAGGGCAAGGATTCGAGCCACTAGCTAGCTCGATGTGGGCCCCGCGGCAGCTGAGTGGAGTGTGAGTTTTTGGAGGCGCTCCGTGGGGGTGGACATTTCTTTCAAACGGGTTGCTCTTTGCTTATTCACAAACCTTCCAGGGATCAGCTTCCTCCTCTTGACTTTGAGAGTGAAAGCATCGGCCATCCAGACTTTTGGAAGTTAAGCATGTATGTCTGATTACATGCTGGTTTAACCAGAAATTGGTGTGTGTGTGTATGTATATATGTATGTATGTGTGTGTGTACATATGTGCATGCATTTCACAAGTCAACAGATTTCCGATTTTCAGGATGTTTTTCAGAATATCTTAAATATCATTCATCTAGTGTTATATGCAGGATTATGATTAGACTGAGTAAGGCGTTAGTTGGGATAGTGTGCCAGGAAGTTTGGCACCGGTGAAACAGGTGGGATGAGTTTCAAGAAAGAGCCCAGTTAGCATTCTGAGCTCAGCGGGGACCCCCAAAAACCCTTGCTGCTCCTGGCAAGTTAGGGTGGGCTCTCTGACTGCACATGGCTTCTGTGTCCAGAGGGCTGTGCCACGCTATTTTTGGAAAGCGTTTTTTTTTTTTTTTTCCTAGCACATCACCGTGGCTGGAAACATTTGGGTCACAGGTTCTGTGCATGGAAGGATGAATCTCATTCCCCACCTGCTGAGTCTGGCTTCACCAGGACAGGGAGGGATGCTTGGAGCTTGCACACAGTTTGGTATCTGCAGATGTGATTAATTGTACTCCTTTCTTCTGATCACCCCGAATGGAGCCGTGTTATAAAAAGTTCTCCACGCTGGCCCCGTGTCTTTCCGATTAGAACATTGCAGATGTGTCGAGGAGACACATGTTCCAAAGGGAGCTGAGCAAGTAGGTTCCGCCCTCCTTCGAATGCCAAGCGGGCCCCCTTTGGTGCCTCATTCAGCACCCTGGCAGGCGAATGGGGCGCTATCTCTTTAAAGCAGCTCTAGTTTTTGTGCCTTGGCTTGGGTCGATTTGTTATGGTTTAAGACCGAGGAGCCAGCTGTCTGCAATCTGATGTAATGTTGCCATGGGAACCAGAAATGAAACACTTAAGCATTCAGCACAGAATCACTACATATAGCATTAGCCAAAGTAATTAAAAGTTGAGCCATATGGGCTTTCTGGTGGAAAAAGCTACAGCAGAGATGCTGGAAATCAAATGTTTCTGTTTACAGTATGGCAAATCCTTTCCTCCAGGACCCTGGGTGGCAGACATTAATTGCCTTCTTTTTCTCCGAAAGGTTGAAGGGTGGAGAGTTTTATGCAGACGAGTGAATTTTTCTGCTCCTTTAGAAGATGATGACATTCAAGTTCATTTTAGTACTCTGACTTAAAGGGTGAGGTGGGATGAATGTGTCTGAATGCAAAGCCACGCATTTTTATATTCGTTTATTTCATGTCTGTTTGTTATAACAGCTGTGAACTTTATGCGCAAGGTAGGCTTCATTTTCTACTATTTCTCCTGTTCAAATAATTTCTTTTATATATGTTTATAAATACACATACATAAATACATATATTTATTGGCTTTTCTAATTCTTCTAACACCATCACTGGACGTACTTATCTTTTTTGGGGGGAAGAGTGCAGATAAAAGTATTTTTGCATTTGGGATGTAGCAATATGCAAAAGAGGAGAAGGCAATGAAGGACGAAAACTTTTCTTTGCGGTTTAGAGGAGATGCCTGCCTTTTAGAACTGTTTTATGTTAGAACAGCTGGAGTTTTTAAAAGAAAAATATTTGCTATCTCTTGGACTTAGGAGGAAGTCAATACCTTTTTATAAAAGAAGGCATTTTAGGGGAAGATGAGCTTCTCTGGCTTCTAGGTTGACTTAGAAAACATTCATATGCATATATATTTCATGAATAATTGCTTTCATCTTATATTTGTCTTCATATCAGTTGTGCTTACATATCTTTGTTTACTGTCTAAAACATGAGTATTCAATGGAATTCCTGATTGCTATGACTTGTGATTTGTCAATGACACCTTCAGAACCTTTTTTTTAAGAAAGGGAAGAATAAAAAGGACATTACCTCCAAGTTTTAAGGGGCTGCTATTCATAAAAATAGAGACAATACATGAAATCAGTTTAGTCCCTTGAAAACATTGTCATCACATAACACCTGGACAGAGGAAACTAGCAGGAAGCGTGTTTTGTTTGGAATGTGATATTTTGGCTTAATTTTTTTTATGTTGCCAATTTTGTCCCTAAGTAATTTTTTATACAGGTTGTGTATCTTTACAGGCTAGAGATGTTCTGTATTTTTTTTGCTTTGTTTTTGT
Organism: Crocidura indochinensis; assembly: GCA_004027635.1. Taxonomy (NCBI): domain Eukaryota; kingdom Metazoa; phylum Chordata; class Mammalia; order Eulipotyphla; family Soricidae; genus Crocidura; species Crocidura indochinensis. The sequence continues at coordinate 4,819 of PVKC010001483.1, forward strand.
TTTGTTTTGTTTTTAGTGTTGGTTCAGCACTCTTCTACTCTGTCCACCCACTGCAGCCCACACATGCCTCTACCCACTCATACATGCAAAGAAAGCCCTGCACCATAGGTAACCCTATGAAGTTTGGCCAGAGGTACCCATATTAAGGATTTTTGTCCTATCCTGTCACTTGTTGTGTTTTGATTTACATAATCCATGCTTATTTCCTTTTGAATGTTTGACTCCAGCATCTTTTAAATGAGGCCTTTAGACAAATTCTAGGTTTGTCCAGTACAGGACTGGAGCAAATCAATAATGTTTGGGTTAGGAGAAATAATTGAAGACTACTTAATTATCTCTGTTAGAATTGCTTGATTTTTCTTTATGCTATCCTGAGTGCAGGACTGTTTTTCCATGTTTATGTATTATCCTGGACATAGTGGTTTTGTTGAGGTGCTGATTGCCTAGCCCTAGAAGAATGGTTAACCACATTCTCCTTCCCCTGGTTAACCAATCTGGCGATTTTACAAAGCAAAAGTGAATCAGACATTTCTCTTCTAGAGGGGGGAGAGGTGCTAATTTTTTCATTCTAATGGGCTGTTGCCTTACATTTCAGACCAAGTAAGTGGCCTACTTCGTATGCCTCATAACCTTTTCACCCCCTTGCCCCACAGGTTCATTTCTTAGTTTTTATTACCAGGTTCCCTACATTTACACCATCTTTCTAAATATATATATATAGTTTTTTTTTTTAAGGAACTTCAGAGAGTTTGTACATGGCTTTTAAGAAGCTTTACCAAAGGGAAGACAACAATTCTCCCCTGAGATTTGCTGTGTATAGTTGTATAATTACTGTCTAGTGGGTGAATGGTTAGTTTAGAATGTTACTGGCAAAAGTACCAAGTGCTTGAGTTTCCAGGGTGAGATCAGGGACTAAGAAATGGGTCATAATTCATCCCTTGGAGAGAGCCAAGGCATCAGGAAAGTATTTGTCAACCAGCAACCTGTACAGTTTTTATATGCCTTTTTAGCTCTACCTTATTTCCTCATAAACTGGGCCCTGCTACTTCTTGGAACAAAAGAGAGCATTGCTGGGGTGGGATAGGAAGTGGGTTCTCATTGGAATCATGTTCAGAGAGGTGGCTTGTTTGCATTTTGCATTGCCTTTGAGATAATTCTCTCCCTCCTGTGTCACTGAACTAGGCTTAAGGACACTGGAGAAAGTTATTGCCAGAATGAGCAGGATTAGCTCAGCTGGGTCTGGAGCTGCCCAGGGCATGTGAGGTGGCTGTGCACAGCCACCGCCCAGGCTTCAGAATGCCTGAGCATCGCCCCACACAGCTGGCCAAGGTGGCTGGCTGTTGCTTTGACTTCTACACATTCTGAACAGATAAAATAGAGAAAGCTGCCTTAGTGCATGCTGGTGCACTTGGAAGTGAAAGTCTTCATTTGTGTTCACAAGGAAAAAATCGTTTTTCCGCCTGGGTCAGTATTGCAGAAATCCCCCCCCCCATCCCTACCCCACCCCTTTCTGCACAGCTATGTTTGAGACTTGAGGGAAAACAGCTGGGCTGAGCAGACTTGAATCACTGAAGGACAAAATGGGATGCTGGGGAATAAGGACTGTATGATGGAAAAGGTCAGCTTTTTCCCTTGTCCCTCTGGGCAGAGTGCAGGCCCTGTCCTCAAGCCTGGGAACAAGTTAGGTGAGGAGGAAGGGATGAGAGAGTCGAAACTATCTTTGTAACAAATGAAACAGAACGAGATATTTGGGGTTTCTGTTGTTGTTGTTGTTTGTTTATTTGGTTGTTTTGAACTTTTTTCCAGTCCTGCTGGGTTTGGTTTGGGGGAAGAACTGGAGCAAGTCAACAGCATTTGGGTTGGGAAAAGTAGTTGGTGGCTAGTAAAATTGTATGTCCTGATGGGGCAGACACTGGAGCTGGACCCAGACCACAGCAGCATAACTGGGACCAGCCTCCAGACAGTTCTGCCATAATTACCTCAAAAAAAGAGTCAGTTGCCGAGCTCCACTCGGTGCTTCAAGGCAAAGTAAGGGGGTTGCCAAATCTAACCAAATTTGACTTGAAGATGTTCTATGAGCTCCCTGAACCTGTTGGTGCCCTGTTGGGGAACTCAAAGAGGAGAGTTGCATCCTGTCTGCAAGTGCCCAGCCCTGTAGACAGAAGCTGACCCACTTCCTGCCTTGTTTCTTTTGCCAGTCCAGAGAACAGTCGGATGATGAGACTGAGGAGTCGGTGAAGTTTAAGAGGTTACACAAGCTGGTGAACTCTACACGCCGGGTGAGGAAGAAACTCATCCGGGTGGATGAAATGAAAAAGCCCAGCACTGAAGGTAAGAGAGCCGAGTCCACCATCTCTAGGCCTACACTGTCAGTGGAGGTCAGTGTCTTGGCTCAGCAAAAGAGTAGATCAAAGGCAAAAGCCTTGGCTTCAAGCAGAGGCTGCAGAGGGAGAAAAGCGGGTCTGTGCGGGAGCTGAGCGCTGCCCACCCAGTGTGTTAGGGATACAGGAATCCTCCATTCCAACTTTGTAGGGCTTAGTCATCAACTGTTGCCTTCACGGGAAATGGCTAGTATGTGACCACAGAGTTCCAAAGCAGGGGAGCCACTTTTACCATTTGCATCTAAACTTTCCTTTATAATTTCCTCTGAGTGTGTGTAATCCTCTGCCATCCCTCCCTTCCCCCAGGCCTCTGGTTCTTGCGCTGTAAATTTAGTCCAGATTTGATAGACATCCTTCTCAAACAAACATCTCATGATCGGGCTCTTCATGTCTCTTTAGATCTCAGAGAGATGATTTGTTTTTCCTGTCAACAGCCTCAAGTCTCAGTTCCAATGGGGCTTGAAGGCCCTCCCAGTCTAAGTGGGGCTTTAAGGGCTATCTTACTGGCAAAGTCAATGTTTGGATGAGGCAGTTATGTCAGAGAAGTTGAAGCTACTATAATAGATAGTTAACCAGTGGAGTGCAATTCTGGCAGTCTAAATCTCCACCCATAAGTTGTAAAGCTTATTGTTAAGAATATGCATTTTGAGCATGTTGTTAGAGTACTTTCTTCCCCCTCCCAATCAAACACAAAATTATTTTTTTTTTCCTATTTGGAAAATAGTAAGTGAGCTAGAAAAATTGACTGGGAAAGAATAAGATTTACTTTTTTCCTTTTAAAAAAATAGCACATTAACCTACCCATGTTATCTACATTGTGAGGGATTTTAATATTTTAACATGTAGATTGTTTTTCTTCCTTTGCATGCAGCTTCCTTAGTTCCATTCCTGGCACCTCTTATGGTCCCTTAAGGGGTCAGTCATGAGCTCTATCAGGGATGGCCCCTCCCTATCTCTCCAAAACGGAGGAGGAGGAGGAAAGAGCATCTTGAAGGCCATTTTGGTTGTCCAAAATTTAAAGCCAAACCACGGACTCATATTGCCCATTATTTATCTAGCTGAGGTTTTTCTATTATTCTTGTATTTATTTGTTTATTGTTATTTTATCTGGTGGAATCTCCAAGGGGAGGCTCGAAGATAAAGGGATTGGTGTGGGATAGCAGAGGATTAAAAGGGTTCAAATAAAGAGGCAGACGATTGGCTTGGCATCAAAACTGAGATGTGTCAGACTGGCTTTTCCTCATGTGTGTCTTTTCCCATGAATATATTTGCTCGAACTAGGATGCAGTGTCTATCTTCCATATGGGTGTTTGCATACCCATGCGTCTACTGTGCCTTCCACAAACTAGCACATTCCTAGGGGTCTATCACTGGTGGCTCATACTGAAATCAGGCTAACGAGGCTTGCGGATAAGATTTAGTAGAACCATATGAAATTATCATTTTTCAACCTGGAGGGAACACTGTTTAAAAACAGACCCCATGCATACTTGCAAACATTAAATCTCAAATACCATGGGGTAGGCGGTCTTGTTCCTGAATGAGACAGAATACCTAAAGTTTCTATACTAGGTAGATACTCTCTCCTACCCCCCCCCCCCCACACACACACAGAGGCAAGATAACTGTGCTTTTGGCAGCTATTTTTTTTTTTTTTGTCTATGATCACATTTGCAAAGATAGACAATTTTCATTTGTGTTGCTTGTGTCAGATTGTTGTTTGTACTTGATTTCAGCTCAGCTCTCTTGGAGAAACAGAGCTGAACAAAGGGGAAAATAGCCCAGAGGATGTGGCTCTAGGGAAAACCAGTAATAAGTTGGGCTCTGTGCTTGAACACATCTGAGAAAGAATGAGTTTTTACTGCTGGGGGGCAGGGAGGATGGGTTGAACGAGTTTCTTTATACATGCCACTATCAGTGTTTGATGTCTTAGGAATTTGGGGGCCCAATGGACTGGGCTGGTTGGTATTGCCAAGAGAGGCTGCAGGTGTGTATATGATTTAAGGCAGCTGCTCTAGGATGACCCTAGCCTAGAATAGAAAACTCTGAGATGTCCCGTTGCCTCAAGATCTGGTTCCAGTTCTGGAGCAGCAAACAGAATGCCTGTGTCTGCAAGTTTGGAAAGTCAGTCTTTCCCTGTCCCAGACTTCCAAGTAGCCTGTCACTGAAATCCAGAAGTCTCAGCTGACAGATGCCTCTGTATCTTGATTTTCTTCTCTGCTGCATCACCTTCTGCCACCTCTAGCTTGGGATAGCTGGGAAAACGGAAGGATAGCTCTTCCTTTACTTGCTCCCTGGCTACCACTGGAGGTCTAAATATGGAGCATTTGAACATAACTAGTTGCCTTTCCATGTATCTTCTGTCCATGTCCCATTGAATCCAGAGCCTCTGTGGTCTAAACATAGACCATTGCCTTCCTCTCCTTCCTTTCACTTCATTGGCCCTTTCATCTCTGGTGGGTGTTACTAATTGAGGAGGGGTTGGAGTGGGCACCTCTGATGAGGCTTTCCCAAAGGTAGGCTTCTCTGATTGGCAAGAAGAGTCAGGAGGAGCAACATTGGCAGGATCCAGGGTCACATGGAGCCTGTGCTTGGGTCCCTCCAAAGGTTTTTCTAGAACCAGAAAGCACAGCAGCAGATGTCACAGACATGTGGGCTCCAGCTGGTTCTGACTCCTATGAGACATGGAAGTGTCGGAATCTCTGATGACAATCCTGAGTGCTGAGTCCAGAACATTCCCACCCCTCTGCCAAGCAGCACACCCTTTCAGCATTCAATAAAACTGCCTGCTGTCCCCAACGACCCTTAGCTTGGGGGGCTAGCAGGTCAGTACTAGCCTCCCGAGCTCATGAGCACAATGATGGGAGTCTCATCTGGGACCCTAAGATAAAGTCGCATGACCACTGACCGTAGGCAACTCCCAAGTTTCTGGTTTATCCAGCCAGACATGTTTACAGAAAAAGGTGCATGGGGAAGTCTGGCCATCCTACCCAGAAAGTAAAGGATGGGCCGAATTTTTCCCCCCAACAGTTCAAGACCCCTGGGACCCCACCCCTACTGAGCCATGCATTCTCAAGCAAGACCAGGAGCCTTTCCTGACGTCAGAGCTTTACATTGGGCCTGGCACTCTCTCTGTGCCCTTGTCCCTATATCTCAGCTTTCCTGAAAATTGGAGCTAATTCTCCTACTTCAAACCCAGGAGCTCTCAGTCAGTGTTAGATGTTGTGGGTGGGTAATACATGTGGTTGGAGAGCTCTGGAGTTCACACATTGGATGTGGATTGAGAATTTCACTTGGAGATGTGGTTAGTGCTGGGATTCAAAATCAGACTCTCAGAGATCTCCAAGGTAAGCACTGTAGCTTGAGCTCATCTGGAGCCCCAGGGACTGACTGAAATCTCCAAATGGGCCTGAGCTTTGTTTGGAGACTCCCCACATTCTACCAGCCAACCAGGATCTCCTTGACTACAGAGCTAATCCAGGGGTGCACTAAAGCTTGGTTGATCATTCAATTTCTCATTTGTAACCTAGTTTGCATGTTCGGAAAAATCAGAAATTTGGGAATTGCCTGAGGTCAGTGGTCATTCCTCCCTCTTGGGGTTTGCCTGGCACATGGGCCAATGTGTCCCAGCAGATTCCAGTGCTGGCCAGCCCCATGTTCCAAGACCTGTTGTGTGTTTCCACACTCTCTTGGCTGATACCTTCTTGGTGTGGCTGGTGGAAAACTGTAGGGTCCCAAACTCGTGTCTCCTGGGAGGTACAGCGACACTGGCACCCACGCCCACAGCGAAACCTACTTCTCCCTTGCAGCTGTTCGTAAGCCTGGAGCTATGCTCCTCCTCCCAGCAAGAACACAGGCTGGGCTGAGGAGTGGTGGGCACTTGGCTCTATAACCAAGGAGCTGCCTGTGAGTGGGGCCTATCAGTGTCCCTGCTTGCAGCCCAGTGGATGAAGGTGCACAAGAGAGGCTGGCTGGCATCACCCTGCACCCTCATCTGCTCCCTAAATTTTTATTTGCCTGTTTCTCAGGAACCATTGCCTTGGTGAATGAAATATCCTTTCAGACAGTTCTCTCTCTCTCTCTCTCTCTCACACACTTTCTCTCTTTCACTCTCTCTCTCTCTTTCTCTCTCTTTCTCTTTCTCTCTCTCTCTCTCTCTCTCTCTCTCTCTCTCTCTCTCTCTCTCTCTCTCTCTCTCTCTCTCACCAGCTTTTGGTGCTTTGGTGACTTAGAGAACAATGTGTCCCCATCAACATCTTTCAAGACCATTTGGCATCTGCCACACCCTGACTCTGTAAAGCCAATAAGAACGTGACAGATTCCAACGCCTAATCTGAAGGTTTCCCCTCTTGGAGCAGGGGGTTGCTGAGTGATATTAAAATGCAAAACTAGATCAGGATAATCATGACCATTGAGCTGTTACTAGTGACTTTTACAAAAGTAGAAGGAAATACTGCTTGAACCTTAGAATGGAACCCAACCCCCAACCCTTCCTCTGGTAGTGATCTGTATTAGCTGCTGCTACTGATACATTGAGGACCAAACTTTGCAGTTCCCAGGCTCTGGCTTGGGAGTACTTTGCAGTTCCCAGACTCTGGCTTGGGAGTGACCCGGAGATTTGAGAGACCCTATGTGGTGCCGGGGGTAGAACCTGGGCTGGGACGTGCCAGAAGAGTCCCTTTACCTTCTTGTGCTTTCTCCCAGCCCCTGTGTCTGCATGCACTGAAGTGAGAGCCAGGTTTCTGAAGAAGGGGAGAGATGTGGGGGTGGAAGTCTGGGTAGGCTGTGGACTGAGGGACAAGGTGAGGTAAATAAAACTTAGGCCTTTTTGCCCACCACAGTGACCTTGTCTGTTTCTTATGCCTTTCTGCAGGTGGGGAAGAGCATGCGTTTGAGAGCACCCCTGTCCTGGACGAGAGGGCCTCTCTGTACTCCGGGGTGCACAAAAAACCCTTCTTCTTTGACTCAACACCCGAGAAATCTCCTGGAGATGATCCAGACGCCGTGGTCACCACCTCGCCCACCTCAGGCAGTCTGGACACCTGGGGTGCCGGACGGAAGCTGGTCAAAACCTTCAGCAAAGGAGAGGGCCAGAGTCGGGGCCTCATTAAGCCCCCCAAGAAGATGGGCACATTGTTCTCCTACCCGGAGGAGGAGAAAGCCCAGAAGGTCTCCCGCTCCCTGACCGAGGGGGAAATGAAGAAGGGGCTGGGGTCCCTGAGCCACGGGGTAAGTACAGATGGGGTGTGCTTGTATGACCACCATCGCCACAGGCATCACCTCCTGGTGTCCCTGGAGGAAATCCAGAGTGTCCGCAAGCAGATCCGCTTGAAGAAGAATGATCCCACCTATTCGTGCTCCAGAGCCTTCCTCTGCCATCGACCCTCACGCAAGGGGGGCACCAGTCTGCCCTGTGACCTGCAGCTGCTCCGGCCCAGGCCCAAAGGAGGTGGAGGTGGGAGTTGTGGCCAGTCCGGCAGGAGGCTGCGAGGGCGACCCTCGGTCAGCGAGTTCAATATCACCTACGTGGTAGAGAGGAGCCTCTACAGCCACCTCAACTTGACCCAGCTCGTGAGGCCTGCCCCAGACAGGACACTGAGCAAGGCCGAGAAGCAGGACCTGAGGCGGTGCCTGCTGGAGGAGGAGGAGGAGGCCAGGAGGAAGTGGGCCGCTACGGTGGACCGCTGTACTAAAAGAGTTCTCTTGAGAATCCACCAGAAGTCCGTGAGTCACCAGTTGGGTCACCAGGACGGGCCTTGTCATGTCCCTGAGGTGCTGTCAAACAGAATGGCCTTCTTCCCTTGGAGCTTGGTTTTATTTCCATGGATCCCAGCCTGCCTTTAATAGATCCTGGCTCTTCTTCCTTGACTCCTGGTCTTTGTTCCATGGAACTTGGCCTTCCATCATGGTGCCTGGCTCTCCTTACATGGAACCCTGTTTTCTTTTACGGATCCTGACCTACCTTCTATGGAGCTTGGCCTTCCTTCATGGAACCTAACCTTTATTCCATGGAGCTTGACCTTTGCTCCATGAATCCTGGACTTCCTTTATGGAGCCAGACTATTCTTCCATGAAACCGGGTCTTCCTTCATGGAGCATGGCCTTCCTTCAATGGAACCCCTGTTTGCTTTCATGGATCCTGACCTGCCTTCTATGAAGCCCGGTCTTCCTTGATGGAACCTAACCCTTATTCCATGGAGCCTGGCCTTCCTTTATGGAGCCATACTTTTCTTCATGGAACCTGACTATTCTTCCATGAAACCAGGTCTTCCTTCATGGAGCATGACCTTCCTTCATGGAGCCTAAATTCCTTCATGGGGCCTGACCTTCTGTCCATAGAGCCTGGCTTTCCTTCCTAGGAACCTAACCTTCCTTCCATGGAGTCTGGTCTCTGCTTTCCTCTTCCACTCAGGACTTTCTCTCAAGATATTATTCATCCTACCTTACATCTCCAGGCCTTTTCTCTCCTTTTTCATTTGTCTGCTTGCCCAGAGAAGCTGTTCAAGCTTTAATTAATAGAAAGCAGGATCCCCATCCGGGTTTTTTCCAAAGCTAAGGGCTGGAGTGTAGCTTCCTTCTGGATGTGGGGAGGGGGTTTGGCTTCCCAACTATCGTGCCACTCGACTTCCAAGAAGTTGATTCAAAGCAGAACATTTTTCTCTGAAAGAAGGACACTGGATTCTTTCCCACTGGTTAAACAATAGGGACTAGCTTGCAGAAAGATACCTTCATTGTTTCTCACTTATTTAGGAATCTAAAAACATTGTCTTAGTAGTAGGGACAAGAAGAAGCTGAAATGCAAAAGGAAATAAAGATACCGCCCTCTAGTTTTACTTTTTAGTCTATTTGATGATTAAAATTTTCCCACCAAGAAATCAGTATTTAGTTGCCCTCCCCAATTTTTAGGTACAACAAGAAATAAAGTCCTTTCAAACTATACACAGGATTTTCATTTTAAGCTGGAATCAGTTGCGCCCTAATCAGATGCATTTTTTGGCCATGAACTCAAGACTGTAGGCCTTTCTCCAAATTCCTACCCAAATTTTATTAGCCAATGTATGATACCACAGAGCTAGATAGGACCAAGAGCTTCCAGACATAACTTTGATCCTATCTGTTCTGCTTTATCAGTTTAGGGGTGCAGGCTGAACCCCTGTAAAGAGATAAAGGGGGCTTTCCCAGAGTTCCTTCACATACATGAGGAAGTTATTCTTCCTTGGTTGATTCTGTTATTAGAATTTCAGTCAAACTTTGCTCTTGTGAATCTGGGGTCATTGACCAGCAATGTCCTTAAATGTCTTTTTCCTCAAAAAGATCTTGTGATCCATGCTGTCTCAGATTCACACATGGGTCATTTTCTCACTTCATCTTCTGGCAGCCTATTTCCATATTCACCCAAATCTTGCAACCCCTCTAACACTGTGAAACATCTTCTTTTGGGTCCTATGTACTTCCTAAAACACTTTGGAATGGCTGACTGTTCTGTCTTTCCGTTCCCAGCCACAACTCTTTTTTTAAGATACTTGAGCCCCATTCTTGGTCATTTCTTTTTGTCTTCATGCTGCAATGCTGCTCTCATTATTACATATGTTCAAGTTAATATCATCACACCATGAGGTCTTTTTTTCTAAGTGTTATAAATATTTCTGAGATTTCTGATAATTAACATTGTAGTCCAGTTGGCACTGAGTGAGTACCTTAAGCAAATTTGCACTCCTTTTGCCTTCTAAGATAGGTAGCACATTTTACTTTCCATCCCAAATTTTGGAAATGCACACGTTCTTTATTATTTGTGTCATAGTATAATCTAGCCACAAAATTTGCTTGTTCCGTTCAGATATATAGAAATAATTCAGGGAGAACTTTTCTGAAAATGGAAAAAGCACGTTTTAAGTGATTAAGTTCTTTTTTCTTTGCTTGGGTTTCTTACAAAGTTCTTTGGTTAATTCTTGTCCTAAATCTTCTTCAGTCTATCTAATTACATATAACTGCTTTCGTCTTTCACCCTGGTCTCTCGTCTTTCAAACAGTGCCATATTTACCTGACAAGACCTCGGGGAAATGATAATGCTTCGTGTTCACTGGAAATGATCACATGTCTTCCTTTTATTTTTGATCATTCAATTTTTGTTTGGTGAAAGAAACATGCATGAGAGTTTGGAATTTTGTTTATTTAAAAATTCAACCTGTCCCCAAAACATGTTTTCAACTGCATGACCATCCCATTGACTGATTCTCCTCATTCACCAGCATCCAGATACAATGTTTTTTATATCATCTGTACAAGAAGATGTCTGAATATCCTCATTCTAGGCCACCAAAGAGAAAGAATGCTGACTTTCAATATTTATTCCTTCTGTTTCCTCTGTCGAAAGAGTGTTGCTCCAGATCCACTCGTTTTTACAGCAAGAGTTAGAGATTAGTTTAAGGCATGTTTATTACTACATTCTGCATCCCTCCTCCTTTGATAAAGAAGACTGAAGTCCGGAAATCTTCTTGTTTCACTGGCAGAGGTGTAGCTGGTAGGGTCAGAAAATCGATCCACGATGTTAAGCTGTTTATTTTAGGCATGCATGCAAGAATAGGAAGCCATGAGTGAATTTCTAATTAATTGCAGATAATAGTTTCCACATACATTCTTTGTCTGTTATTTCATGCACATCAGAAATAATGAGCTGGGTCCCCATTGTTGGAGTTGATGCAGGAATTTCAAGCTGGGAAGAACAAAAGCCATAAAATGGTGTGGCATCTGGGTGCCATACTTTGTATGACACCCTGAGTCACAGAAAAAAAACTAGAAGGAAACCACTGCTTTTGTGTAAAAAGACAGACCTTTACATGGTTCTATAAGGGAAAATTTGTGATCAGACTAGCGTTGCTCTCCAGGTTAAGGGAGCTGGTGAGTATCTTTGCATAAAAATGTCTTTCATAGACTGGAGCAAAGTGAACTTAAGTTGATTCCAAAGAAATCGGGTATGAAACCACTGATCATTAATATGGTACTAAATGAACACTCATTGGAAATTAAATCTGTGGTAGATTATGTAAAATAGCTATGTGGGCTTTGATGGAGGTAAAACAAGTTTGTGTGGTACTGGATGTGAGGTCTCTCGAGATTCCTCCTTGTAGCACCATCACATCTCCTGCTATATTCCTACTTCTCACTATTTTGCTTGTCCTGTGCTGCTTGTTTTTTTTTTTTAAAGGATTGTAAGATCAGCATATAAGACCCCAAACTAAGTTCAAGTCTTCCCTTTGCATATTTAGAATATCAACTAAGCCTAAAATTTGCTCTAACAGTCCTGGGGCCTAGCTCCTGAATTCTCAGGAGGACTCCATGAAAGCTATAAAGAAGCCAATGGTTAGAATATACCAGTTGGGGAGCTGAGTGATCCAATGGAGGAGAAATAATATTTACTGTGGAAGGAAACAGAGCTCAGTAGGGTAAAATGCATTACTTGAGAGTGAGGGGGAAAAAAAAGGAAGAACCAAGATGTCAGTCACCATCTATTGCATTTCTCTTCTGGAATTTTTTTTTTTTTTGGTAATTACTTAGCTTAGGTGTTCATGAACGTGCATGTGCACACACACACAACATATACTCACAGAGAGGTACATATTAATGTTCTTTGAAACAGGTAATGATTAGAGTATATAATATCTTTTTATTTTGTCCATAGTTAATTGATGTTCAAAGCTCTCTAAAGATAGGTAATTTCAAATATTGAAGTCTTTTTTTTTTTTTTTTTGCTTTTCCAATTCAATGGCTACTTGTTTAAAAATAGATAATCTGTTGTAACTAAAATGAATGTGTGTTTTGAGATTCTCTTGTTTTTCTTGGAAGAGGGGAGGAGGTGGTCATTGAGAAGCATTTGCTAGAAAAACAATTGGGAATTCAAACCAAGTTCCATAAATATGAAATTACTGAAATGTAAGCAGTGCTGTACAGTTTTGGATGAACGGAAAGGACAACAAAGTGTTTTGCCTTTTTTGACCCCTTTCCCCGCCTTATTATCACACTCAAGCATTTTCTATTGAAATGAAAAAGTGGAGGTCCAAGACAACCACTGAAACAAATCAATGTTTTTTTTTTTCTTTCTGGGCAAATGTGGGACCTTTCTTTGCATGCCCTGAGAAAATGGTTCATAATTAATGAAGCTGGACAGCTGGAGGGGAAAGTTATCAGCATTTTTGGCTAGGTCAGGCGAGCAGTGAGTGAGTAATCCTTTTGGCCTGATTTGACAACTGTAAACATAACCTTCTTTCCCCTTCTCAGCGATTTAAAACTAAACAGAATGGGCTTGTTGGAAAAGCCTGCTGTCGGTGGCAAAACTATAGGATTGCAGACATGGCTTTTCCTCTGAGTCCACGGGCCCCCAGATTGCCACCCCCCATTGGCAGCTGATTAACTAGACAACCAATTGATTAGGGGGAAATTCTATTGCTAAGGAAAGAAATTCTTATGGATGTTTTGGGGTATTCAGCGTGTGTTTTTAACCAGTTGGGGCTTCCATGAAGAGATGTTAGTCTCCCTTTTAAGGACTTGTAGATGGTTGAAAGGAGCAAAGCGACCATATAACATGAGTCATGCCTTTTCCCCCATCATCATTTCTCCTTCCATCCTGTGCCGTGGTTGTGAGTCCGTGATGTCCTGCGCTCGGGAAAGAGGTCAGGTTGGTTCTGACTTGAGCATAATCCTGCCTGTTCTCTCCTGTCTACAGAGAACATGCAGCTTTGGAGGTTTTGACCTGACCAATCGCTCCCTGCACATTGGAACTAATAATTCTGACCCAATGGTGAGTAGACCTCAGAGAGAAAGTCACGGTCACTTTCGAGCACTGTGGTTGACTTGGCTCGAAATCGCCTAGATTCCAAAAGTCTCATTCACAGCTTTAAGGACTTCTTCACTTGTGCACACAGAATGCCGGATGAGTACCTATGGCCTTTGTCTCTCTTTCTCTCCTTGAACGGTTCACTTTCTATCAGCATTATTCATGTGACAGGTTCAGAGGCACATAAATGCAACTGTGATGATTAGATACAGGTTTCAAAATGCATATATGACTACAGCATGCAGGAGGGAATAGTATGTGGCAGCATTTCTGAAAAGCACCTATCACATACCAAACCCATAGCCCTATATATGTTGATGTATAGCTATATCACAGTGGGGGCATGTCTGCCCAGACCTCCTTTCTCTGATCTTGGCTTTTCTACAATCAATGTAATTTCCTGTTTACTAGATTCACATAGCCACAGGCAGTCTCCTCCTCACACCTCTGAGTCAGAGTATGGGGACAGATTCCCACTGACATATATGTCAGTTCTGCTCTCTATTGTTGGCATATTGAGACCACAAGAATACAGATAAGTTTGACATTCCGTCTGGGGCTCCCCTTATTGTATTTGATCCTATAACTCTGAAATTAACATTTCATTCTATGTCTTTGTTACAATCATGTGACAGCAGGAACAGCTATCTCTAGCTATGGATGTATTGGGGAGTTTCCTGGGGGTGGGAGAAAAATTTCATTGGGAGATCAGATTTGATTGCTTAATAGATCTGTCAACTTCATTTAATCAATCTTAAAAACAAGGTATATTGTTGCCAGGGGGTTGTAGGGATATCAATGAGAGAGAAGAGAGAAAAGGGTTGAAGACTTATATGTGACTGGCTCGGTTAGATCTTCCAGCACTGCCTAGGATCCCTTAAACACTTCCTGACAAGAGCAGGGAATAAGACCCCTGAGCACTGCCAGGTGTGTCCCAAATCAACCCATTCATTTCCCCATCCTCGCCCCCCCCCCCAATTTCATATTTTAGGAAATAATGTTCTTTTTTTCCTCAATGCAAAAATGAAATGACTAACTTTTTTTTTAATTTTGGGGGGGGGGTGGGTTTCGGGCCACACCTGTTTGATGCTCAGGGGTTACTCCTGGCTAAGCGCTCAGAAATTGCCCCTGGCTTGGGGGGACCATATTGGATGCTGGGGGATCGAACCGAGGTCCTTCCTTGGCTACCTCTAGTGCCACCTCACTGTCCCTGAAATGACTAACTTATTTGATCAGAAAAGGAGATTGATATACTCCTAGAAGTTGAATGCATGAAATTTACATAGAGTGAGCAAATGTGGGGTTTCTTATGACTGAGAATTACCATTTGTTCTCTCCTGGGGTGATATATAGTTCTTGCTTTATTTTTCTCTCCTTTGGAATTTTGAGCATACATTCATCCTAAGTCCCTATGTATTTCCCCAATATATTTAAAATGACAGCAAAAAGCATCATAAGAGAAGATGACATGAACTATTGCAACTCACCTCCAACATGAACCAAATATAGACATAAGCATATCCCATTGAGGTCAGGCTTTCCTTTTTACATAAAAGATGACATGAGCACAGAATTTGAAGAGGAAACATGAAGAAATTCTTGGCAAGCCAGTCTTTTATTCCCAAGAGGCAGAGAGGTGTGGGGCAACAAAACCTGGCAGGGTCAGTTTCATTTAGTCGACTCTCGGAACTTAACAACATTTTGTCTTGCAGGGTAAAGAAGGGGAATTTGTATACAAAGAGGTCATCAAATCTCCCACTGCCTCCCGCATCTCTCTTGGAAAAAAGGTGAAATCTGTGAAAGAGACAATGAGGAAGAGGATGTCAAAAAAGTACAGTAGCTCTGTCTCTGAGCAGGTGAGTGCTTCCTATCAATGACCTGCTCAGGATGCTGTCTGGCATGGGAAACTGAGGACACGCAGGCTAAGTTTTCTGATGATACCACATAGGGTCATAGCATGAATCAGGAAGCAGACTAGGTGTGGCCGAGCTAAGAATTGCTTGAACAGACATTTATTATGGACTTAGGGTACCCTTAGCCACAGCCCCCTCTTACTTACAGCCCCTTTTGCATACACAGGGGTAAAGACAGACACACGAGGAAAAAAATGTTTCTTCTGGCTACACATCTCTCAAATTTGAGCACAAGGGTCAGGATTTACTTTCTAAAAACTCCTTGATACAAAATGAACATCACTGGATTGGAACCTGAAAAAGACACTCCGTTTTTTCTTAGCCAACTTCTCCCAAGTAGGTGTAGGCTGTTCTAGAAGTACGGTTAAGAAGTAAACTCAGAAATGCATCATGGACTCAGCGTATTGCTGGGAACCATGTTTCTATAGGGGGTATTTTCATTAGTTGGCTCTATCTGGCTTCCCCTTTCCCCGACTGAATGGTTTCAACATGATTATTAATACTTTCATTGCATGAGTGGAGGCGAAAGAATTTGAAGAGCTGGCCCTTGAGACTTTATGCCCACAACACTCTCCTCTAGCTTTCCATACTAGTCAGTCATCTTCTTGTCTGTTATTGGAGGTCCCAATGCTAACATCTGAGAAAGCAGGAATTGTTGCTCTGAGGTTTCCCTCTAGTGGTCACAGTGAGAAGTGGCACGGCTTTCCTAGTGCAGTGGTGGTGAGAGGAAGTGGGGACTCCAGTTATGGCCAGTAGTCTTGGTAGTCACCCCTGGGCTGGGTGGCAGGGAGGTATTTTCCTAGGATACCATCAGAGCTGCTGCTAAACAGCCTCAAAGGCATGGGAGATACCCTAGCCCCAACCTCAGTAATGAATTCCTCTTTCAAAGTTCCGTCAGGGCTTGAGATGAAATACTCTTCTTCCTTCAATCTCATGAAAAAGGCTGAGCCACCTCTCTAGAATCTCTCCTGTTCTTTTTTCCTCTGTTTATTATCACTATCAGATGGAGGTGAGGCAAAGCACTCGAGAGATGTAAACTCTGCTGTACTCTCTCCTGCAGCAGTCAAGGAGTCAATGCATCCAATGCACCCATTCTCGGAAGCATTTGATTATTTTTTATATGAGTTTCCTTCAAATCTAAACAGCTATGAAATAGCTTTTGCAGGGCTAGTACAATAGTACAGTGAGTGCTGTTCTTGGCTTGCATGCGGTCAAGATGGTTTCAATCCCCGAAATCCTGTATGTGGTCCCCTAAGTCCACCAGGAGTTATAGAGTCAGAAGTTATTCCCGAGCATTGTCAGGTATGAACTAAAAGAGGAAAAATAAAAATAAAAAAGTTCCATTCATGGGGTTTTTTTTGCTTTATGGATCAAGTCCATTGCATGCTAAAGTAATTTTGAGCACATTTTTATACCTTTTACTATAGCATTCAAATTCATTTGTTCTTGAAGGTTTTTTTTTTTGTTTGTTTTCTTTTCTTTTTTCGGGGGTCGGAGGTGTTGCTGCATAATAGGCAGTGTTCAGGGCTTATTTACTTCTGGGGCTTCAGGGACTGTATATGATGCTGGGATTTAAACCCAGTTGGCTGCATGAAGGGCAAGCTCTTTACACTCTGTACTATCTCTACACTGCAATTTCTATTCTTCATTTTATTTGGTTTCTTTAACACATTCAACTCGGAGAGGTTAAAATTAATACATGTTCATTATAATGCTTTTGGAGAAAGACAATGTTTCACCATTTAAAAATAGTTTTAGTATATGGTTGGCTAGTCTGGTAAGGATTTGTGTTCTATAACTGTGATGTGTCAGGGTTTAAAACAGAACTCTCTATAGGTAATCAATAAGTAGACAACGAATAAGGTGCTAATTTTTAATGGTATTTAAGAAGAAACATTCGTGCATTAGTCAGGGAGATAGATACTTTAAAAAGGAATTTATTCTCTTTTGGTTTAGTTGGGGTTTTTTTGGGGGGTGGGGTCACTTGACAGCACTCAGGGATTGTTCCTATCTCTGTTCTCAGAAGTTGCTCCTGGAAAGCTTAGGGAACCATATGGGATGCTGGGAATTGAACCAGAGTCCGTCTGGGATTGGGACATGCAAGGCAAACACCGTACCACTGTGCTATCACTCTGATCCCCTTAATTTTTTTTTATTTAAGGTGGATATAATTCAGTGATAGAACTCTTGACATGTATGCCTCAGGTCCTGGATTCAATCCTAAATTCTTTTTTGGAGGAAGAGGAGGAGGAGATGGAGGAGAAAAAGGAAAAGATCTTACTTGGAAAGATGACTTGAAAAAATTATTCAAGTTTTTCTTTGTAACTTCAATTTCCAGTAAGGGTGCCCTGTTAATGGTTGTTTTTTAAAGGTCAGCTGCTCACCTTCATTCACTGTGAAGCACACATGATGTGTGTTAGATCGATCAGTGGCTGCTAGTCTTGCTGTCCTTAAATGTTTGCAGGGCCTGCAAATTCTATGCCTGCCCTTCTAATGACTCAGCTCCATGCCAATAGCAGGTTTTGTTTCTATGGTTTGGTGCTCTGGAGGCTGTATTTAGACTAACTAGAGAGATTTGTTTTGGAACATGAACCGTTCTCTCTGCAAACTTTCTGACGAGCGAACTGAGTAGAATGCTGCTTACAAATAAGTGTGAACTACCGAAATGTGCAAAGGAGAGGTTGCTAAGTCCATAAGTGTGCAAATGAGGGGGCTACATGCACCCCAAAAGTGAACATTCTGCATTACAACCTGAACTACTAAGATCTGAAAGGAACTTTTAGAACATTCTACACAAAATAAAAAGTAAAAGGAGATACAATAAGAAGTGACATTTTCCATTCAGTATGTTTAGCTCATCTTATTTTGGATCTGTTGCATCTTCTAACCTACTCTCTAAACACATAATCAATTAGTTCACCCATGATGTAAATATATTTTGGAGATTTCAATAACACCTATTAGAATATGAAAATATTGAGGGTCTTAATACTTTTATTGGGCACAGTTTTGAAATAAAACAATAGAGAGCCCAGCAGATAGATTTGAAAATTGTAGTCCTGGGGAATTATCGATGTGCTTCACTCATGGATGAACCATAACTTTGTTGAACCTCATTGCAGGACTCGAGCCTAGAAGGAATGCCTGGTTCCCCCACAGTCTCCCAGCCTGACAGCGAACATGTAGACAAGCCCAAGCTCAAAGCCGGAGGTTCTGTGGAGAGTCTACGCAGTTCCCTGAGTGGGCAGAGCTCCATGAGTATGTCTGGTTTGTGACTCTAGGAGATAACCTGGGAATACCGCCCCTGATTGACAGAACCTGGACACCAATCCGTTCAAGAGACTAGCCATGCATTGAGCTCAGTGGCGCTGGGGTTTATTGAGTTGGTGGCTGTTATGGACAATAGTGGGGATGAATTTCAGTGGGTGAGTAGGGAAAGCATGACAGAGGCAGGACCAGGAGAACAACTGAGCAAAAGCTGGTGAAGATGACACAGAAATCAAGGGCGACAGGGAGAGGAAGGGCAAAGGCCACTGATCAGATGCTATTCAGTGTCCCTCAACCTGTGTGCTAGTGGCTGCCAAAAATGGGGGTTGAGGGTGGGGAACCTACCGAGCTTAGATCTTGCTAGATTCTAGATAATTCTGATTCATATTCCACTTTGTAAAAGGGGACTGAAACTGGACCTACCAGTGTGAACTCATGAATGTCAAAGGCTAATAGTAGTATCTTATAGAGATCACCATGTCCCTTCACCATTCAGAACCATAATGGTAAATATTGTCCTGTTGGGTTCGAGACCTCAGCTGCCACTTGCCTCAGCATGAACCTCATGAGCTTGCCACCCGTCCTCCCTGCCCTTTCCTTCATCTGGCTGCTCACCAAAGCTCCTTGTTCTTCCCACCTTCCTCCAGGTGGCCAGACAGTGAGTACCACCGACTCATCCACCAGCAACCGTGAGAGTGTCAAGTCAGAGGATGGGGAAGACGAGGAACTGCCCTACCGGGGCCCCTTTTGTGGTCGAGCCCGGGTGCACACAGATTTCACACCCAGTCCCTATGACACGGATTCACTCAAACTCAAGGTGTGCCTGAGCTGCTTTCTTTGGAGGGGGAAACTGGGGCCACATTGCTTGGAGGCAACTCCAGGCTTTGTGCTGAGGGATCTTTCTCAGCAGGACTTGGGAAATAATGATTACTGACCCATCTCACTAGTGGTGCAGTGCAACAGATTACTCAGATTACTGTGCTACTGGGTTCTTCCTGGGTCCACCCAGCACAGTTGCTCTAGAGGAGTACCACACAGTGCTGGAGATCATATCTGGGTTAGCTGCATGCTTGTCCAGAACCTTCCCCTCAACAGCTTCCCCCAGACTAGCCCACCCCAAGACCTAGATTCCTGGGAATGACTTCTGGATGTTCAGCACTGGGCTCTGGCTGTGCACTGGCCAGTCTCTATGATCATGAGTTCCAGGTCACGATAGCAACATATGTGGTCCAGTGTTCCTCTGTTTCCTCACTTCCTTTCTTTCTGTCCCTGATCTCCAACTTCCATTGCCTCTGAAAGCCCTGCTCTACACCCACACTTCAGCTTCTATGCTGGGGACAGCTGAAGGATTGCTCCATCTTTCTGCGAGATCAGTGATTTATATTGAATATAAATATTTTATATAAATATAGATAGAATCTAAAGTAAAATTTAACAATAGTTATTTTACAAATACATTTAAACTAAGTATAACACAGATTTATAATATATTCTATATTCGGAATTCCATAAAATGGAAAAATAGGCATTCCAAGGTATGATTTTCTTTAGCCTTTGGGAAGTTACTTACCTAGTTAGTTCTCTCTGGCTGGCAACCAGGCACTCAAAGTCAGCTGTCCCCCATCTGGGGTGGTAATTGGGGGGGGGACCCTGCAAGTGCACTTCTAGGGTCCTGCAGCAGGAGGTGTGGCAGGAACATCACTTGGGGTCATCGTGTCCTAAGTCATCCCTAAGTTCCTGGCCCTGGCCCCCGCGGTGTGGTCATCCACCAGGCCCAGAGCTAACTGCCTTCTACCTAAGCTCTTTGTTCCTCCGCAGAAAGGAGACATCATCGATATCATCAGCAAGCCTCCCATGGGCACCTGGATGGGCCTGTTGAACAACAAGGTGGGCACGTTCAAGTTCATCTATGTGGATGTGCTCAACGAGGAGGAGGAGAAGCCCAAACGCCCAGCCAGGAGGCGGAGGAAAGGGAGACCCCCGCAGCCCAAGTCTGTGGAGGATCTGCTGGATCGGATCAACCTGAAAGTCAGTTCCATCTCGTTCTCTCTCTCCTCCCACCTCAGACCCAACAGGAAGGGAACAGAATGGCTGTGATGGCCAAGGGAAGGGCAACCCATTACCACAATGAGTATTCTTCCTTCTACACAAGCAGTGTCCAGGATTCTTTTGTGTGTGAGGGGGGTGGAAGAGGTAGAGGGGTTTGGGCCACACCTGGCAGTGCTCAGACTCTGCACTCATGAATCACTCCTAGTGGGATCAGAGCACCATATGGGATGCTGGGGATCAAACTAGAGTTGGTCATGCAAGGCAAGCATTCTACCTCTGCCCTTATTTTCAAGGTTCTTTTATTTTTTTTATTAAATAACCATGAGGTACAGTTAGAGTTGGTGATAGTTGAGTTTCAGTTTTATAATATTCCAATACCTCTCCCGTCACCAGTGTTCATTTTCAGCCACCAATTTATCATTTCCTTTCCATTCATTATCCCTTCAACCCCACCCTGCCTCTATGGTAGACACCCTACTTCCCCCTGTCCTCTCTCTTTCTTTTGTCTCTTTTAGGCACAATGGTTTGCAATCCCATTACTGGAGGGTATCATGCTTTTCACTTTCTTTCAGTGCCCAGTTCTTGTTCAGAGTGACCATTCCGACTATCATCATAGTAGTCCCATCTCTGTCCTACTTCAACCCATCATTTGTATTATTTTTGTGTATTGTATCATACATTTTTATAATCCATAGACAAGTGCAATCATTCTCTATCCCTCTTCTTCTGATTCATTTCACTCAGCATGATATTCTTGATGTATAAGCATGTATAAGCAAATTCTTTCTTTTTTTATTACTTTATTTCTGTCCAAAGTTCTTAACACCTTCCTTCCCTCCTGTATGTGAGTACTATCAAGTTGGATCACCTGGAGGCAAGCTTTTCAGGGCTCTACTGACTCCAGGGTTCTGAGGAAACTCTCTTCTCACCATCATTCCCTACATGAGAGTGTTAGGGCTCCATGCTAGATTTTGTTTTCTCTTTACTATTGGGCCAGACTGTATGTCCCTCCTTCAGGACTTTCTGAGTCATACCCTATGGTTCTCAGGGGTTCTTTACTTAGAAATCACTCCTAGTGGGCTTAGAGGCCGATATGAGATGCCAGGGATTGAACCAGGGTCTGTCATATACAAGGCAAGTGCCTTCCCCGCTATACTGTCTATTTCTCCTCAGAGTGGAATTTCTATAGCCAAAGTCTCTGTACTGTTCTCAGGGGTGTGTATAGAGGTAGTGAAATCTATAGCTCAGGGTAAGGAAGGAGTAAAATGCCGAATCTGGTGCCTGAATCTGTCCTGCAGTGTCCGTCACCTTAACCTACAATTAGGACACACACACACACACATACACACACACACACACACACACACACACACACACGAGCAGAGCTTAATGCAAAGAGATGCTGAATGGTTCTTCTTAATTCATTCTTGAGAACAAAAATGACTATGGACAAAGAGTTTCAGGGTTCAGGCTGGTTGTCAAAGGAGGAGGAGGCCTGCTGATTTGGGTCTGTGTTCTTTCCCTTTCAGGAGCACATGCCCACTTTCCTGTTCAATGGATATGAAGACTTGGATACCTTTAAGCTCCTGGAGGAGGAAGACTTAGATGAGTTGAATATCAGGGATCCAGAACACAGAGCTGTTCTCCTGACTGCGGTGGAGCTGTTACAGGAATATGACAGTGAGTCCATCTCCTCTCTTAAGTGGTCTGTCTCTAGGACATTAGCCACACCCTTTATTGTGGGGAGAGAGGTACACTGAACCAAACACATTCTCTGGTCACCAGCAGGCCTTCTGTACAAAAGCTGTGGCTTTGGGGGTCAGACTGGACTGCCAGTACTAAGCCCATCCATCATACAGGGATCCAATTTGTGGCCTAGTGATTGGAAGGGAGGCACTGTTCCCACTGATCCATCTCTGGGCCTCTGAATTGCAGCTTGCTTGCTTGCTTCTATTGTCTTATTTTGCTTGTTTGTTCAGGGTTCATACCCAGTGGTGCTCAGTACTCTTGGCTCTGTATTCAGTACTCACTCCTGAATGTGTTCAAGGGACCATATGTGGTGCCAGGGATCAAACCCTGTCAACCTCATGAAGTCAAGTGCCACACCTACTGTACTATCTTGCAGCCCCTAAAAACTCACAGCTTTCATGCAAAGTAGAGTCATTGCCACTTTAGGGAATAGTCAAGGCATTAGCTTACTGTTGTCACAAACAGCGGACAAATATGGAGACCCTTTTCCAGTCATGGGTTAATTATTTTTCAGAGCAAAGGAATTTTTCTTACAGATGAGGTTGTTTAAGGAGTTTTTCTCACAGATGAGGTTAAAGAATTTTTTTTACAGATTAGGTTGGTTCATTCATTTCCCTTGCAGACTACGTAGGTTAAAGAATATAGGAAGTCCATCAACTTCCTTCTATTAAAGAAGAGCAGGTCCAATATTGTGTAAAGCAATGTGTTTACAGTGCAAAATTCCAACTAAAATGTTGGCTTGTTTGTCGAACCCCAGAACAGTATCTGGCAAGCTCATAGGGTTGAAGCAGTTTATTTGACTTCACTGTATCCTGTGCCCCATTAACTCAGCCTTTGTATGCCCTTTATTTTTTTGCTCTGACATCAGAAATATTCCTGAAATGATTCATCAGTTCTCCATGATCCTTTCCAGTTGTTGAATTCAAATGCAATT
The DNA here is from genome assembly GCA_004027635.1 of Crocidura indochinensis. Taxonomy (NCBI): domain Eukaryota; kingdom Metazoa; phylum Chordata; class Mammalia; order Eulipotyphla; family Soricidae; genus Crocidura; species Crocidura indochinensis. Next base: position 27,943 of record PVKC010001483.1, read on the forward strand.
TCTCCCAAGTGCTGTGCTTCAAGGCCATCAGTAGCTGATGATATTTCTATTGCTAAAAGACACACCAAAGAAGGAAGACGTGTTTAATGGTGGAAAAATAATTTTATGGTGCAAATGAATCAGGCTCAAGAGATGTGAGAACAAGTGTCTAGATCGCATACATTCCCCTCCTCTTATCTGGTCCTCCCTCCAAATTAACTGATAACATAGAGGACCACTCACCATCAATTGGTGTCTGAACTCTCCATAAACACTGCCTTCGGGGAGAGATCAGGAGCAAATTGTGTTTGGCCCACAAAGACTTTCTCTCCAGGTCTCTTTGGTATTAGGATCCTTTGAGAGACACTGGGAGCTCTGGGGTCAGGCTATATGTCAAGATCCTGGCACAGTGCCTGGTCTAGCTGGCCAGTAGTATGAAGATCAATTAATGTGAAATCATCTCCACTATGTGAAGATCAATTAATGTGATATCATCTCCCCTCCAGAGCGCATCTCCTCATAAAATAGCTCATTTGTTCCTCCTCGGTCATTGAGAACAGATGGATTATCTGCCTCAGGTATTCCATTGTCTTTCACATAGAAGGAACAAAGTTAAATCTTGAGCAAGAGGCAGGCATTGATCCTTGGTGGTAGTATACAAGCTAAGGATCACTGTCCCCAGGGATCAATCACATCCTGAGACTGACACCCGAGTATATTTCTTCAGGCCCTCCTTGCCTATGAAGATGCTAACTCAGAAGTCTCGGGGAGGAGGTGGACCAATAATATGGAAGGGGAATGCACTTGCCTTTCATGCAACTGAAATGAGTTCCATCTCATGCACCCCCAAGAGTAACCACTGAACACTGCTAGGTGTGGCCAAAAATGGAGTTAAAAAAGAAACCCAAACCTTAAAGTCAAGGTAGGGGCTCTTAGCTTCCTTGGAAATTCCTCCTCTCTACTGGGTCACCATTTGCCATTTCCATTTATAACACCTGACATCATGACATTATCATTTCCATGTACATCACCTGCAATTATTACCTCCCACAAGTAAGGTAAGTTCTCTACTGTTAAACCCCATCACTGGTTCTGTCTTAAATTTGTGGGAGTGAGCAGTTATCTCCCAAACAGTGCTCAGAAGTCCCAGGGGCCTCTATCAGCAATTCATGGCTGGCTGCATCTGAGGTTCGATGCTCCTGAGTCTATGGTGCTGCTCAGGCCCAGTAGTGTTTGAAGGGCTGCACCTAGTAAACTTCAGTGGGCCATGTGGTTTCAGGGATCTAATCAGGGTCAGCCACATGCCAGACTTGTGCCTAACTCCTGCACTACCTCTCCAGCTCCTTCTGACTGCCTTTCCTTTCATTCCCTTTCTTCCTTTTCTAGGCCCCATATTGCCCCATGTAATCACAGTGAGCATTTATGCTCCTTTTCTTTTCAAAAAAATGGGTTAAAAATGGCATGTGATTCTACAGTATCAATTAAGTGGTGAAATGTGGTGTGTATCCCTGCACATACAAATACTTACCGATGTTTGTGTGTGTGTGTGTGTGTGTATGTATGTTTGTGTGACCCAGATTAGCATCAAGTATTAGTATGTATTGGGTTTGGATTTTGGGTATAACCTGTGGTACTCAGGACTTGTTTCTAGCTTTGTATTTAGATATCACTTCTGCTAGGGTTTAGGCAGACCCTATAGGATGCTGGGGTTTGAACCCAGGTCAACTGCATGCCAAGGTAAGTCCCCTACCCATTGTGCTATTTTTCCAGCCCCTTATGTATATATGTATGTGCTTGTGTTGAGAAAGCTGTGGAAGAGAGCTTTTGCTCCATTTCAGCAGTTTAGATCATGCTAAATGTAGTTTCAGCTCCACAATCGTGTCTTCTCATTTTTCACCAAATTTTCATGGTTTAGAGTGACTCTAAACTTTAGACTATCCTCCATTGTCTTTTGCATGAAGCAATGAGATGTATGAGTTATAGCAAGGGCAAGCCTTGAATCTTCAGATCTAAGCACTATTTCACTCCTCCCAAACAATGAAAGCTCTTTACATGGAAAACAACAGCTTTTCATTTTAGACTAAACTTGATATAGTTTGATTCTTACTTCAAAAGTGAATGTCAACTCTTGACTTGTATCCTATGGCTTGAAATAATTTTCAGTCCCTGATGATGCCTTTGCTTTCCTAAGTCTATGTCTGCTGAACTGCATCACACAGACACAGTCTGTCTACCTACAATGCTGGGGCCATGATTTCTGCCTTATTCCCATCAGTCAGCATTTCGGAGTCTGTTTTGGACACCACAGTTGACTGCACTGTCTGGCCAAGGACAAGCTACATGGATTTCTCTTCCTGGGTTGTAACTGATAGTTCAAAACCCTCATTTTATAAGTATCATTTTCCTAAATAACATGCTAGGGTAGAACAAAGGCCAAATCCACAGATTCTTCCACTCAATGAACCATCACTCTAGAATTTTCCAATGTTTGTGAGGGGTGGCAAATGAGGAGAGGATTTGACTTCAGGTTTTCTAACTCTCCTAGTTTTTCATTCATTGCTTTAAAACATAGCCCTTATTTTTGGGGGTCACTATTAAGAGCCCATTCTATCATGACTTTGACTGCAAAATGCTTATAAGAAATAGCAACAAGGAGTGGGGAATGGGCCACCAGAACAGCTGGTAGCTGAGACACTTCTCTGACAACCCAATTTTTTTTTCAGTGACCTGAAAAAAAAATAGCATCATATTTCTAGCTTATTGGTTATTTTTCCTTTGTGTATATGGCAGTGGGTCAAGGAAAGAGGCCACTTGAAACTAGTTATTTAGTGTGGACATTGTTTTCTTGGGTTCCCATCTGTGTACATAATCAACTATGTCTCTTAGGTAGCCTTGGTGCCATGGATGCTACTTAGAGAATGTGCAGTCACCTTCCAGAAACCTCATATGGTTCCTGATGACTTAGCTGACCTTTACGTGCAGATACACCTGCTGCTTTCCTATGGAAGGATCTTGAGAATAAGGACATTCTGCTTTCCATTGTGCACTGCAAAAGTAGTCAATACTCGGGATCAAACTCAATATCAGGGTTTCCCCAGCACTCCCAAGTTCACCCTTTGGATTAAGAGTACTCAAGAGTTGCTAAGAGGCAAAGGGAGAGAGCAGGGAAAAAGAAATCCCTCCAACTCACTTCAGAGCAAAGCAAAAGATGTGCAGACCTGGGGTGTGGCTAAAGTAGTAGCGCACCTGCTTACTTGGTATGAGGCTCTGAATTCCCTACCAGCTACCATGTGGCCCCTTGAACACTTGAGTATGGCCTAGAATCTGCCCCCCAATAGCCTAGGACGGCTGATTGCGTACCCAGTAAAACCAATCAAAAAAGTTATTCCATTGCAAATTGGCTCAAACGCTCTGGGTCCTTTTGCCAGTCTTATTGTGCTGGGAAAATATGAGAGGCAGAAATCCCCCCCACCCCCGGTGTCTTGGAATGCCCTGAATTGTAAAACTTGGCAATACTTGACATTTTATTTGCCACTTTTAGCTTCCTATTGTAAAAGCTGATAAGGAATTATGTTGGATACAAATCTTAGTCCTCTAAGATTTGGTATCTTCTTATAAAAGGAATGCATATTTGTTTTTTCCTACTATGTACTTACTGTATTGTCCTTCTAAAGGACCCCACTGCTCTTCTTCTGGGGCTCCTCAAGCCTCTGATGCTCTCTTCTCCCAAATAGTAGAGACCAGAGTCAGCCTCTGTGCAACCAGCTGGTTATTAACTTGTTCTTGGACTCTCTCCATATACCCCTTCCAAGCTTACATTACTGGGTTTTTTGTTTGTTTGTTTGTTTGTTTGTTTTGGGTCATGCATGGTGGTAATTGGGGTTTACTCCTGGCTCTGCATTCAATGGTCATTCCTATAGAGTTGAACATCTGGTGTTCTGAGGATTGAACCCAGATTGACAAGGAGCAATGCAAGCACCCTACCTACTGTGCTGCCTCTTCAACCATGATCAAACTTACCCTTGTAATTTAATAATAATTGAAAAGGGAAATATTCTGCTCTCATTTAATTTTGCCAGCTCACTACCAAGCCTGAAGTTCTTAGGGTGGTGACTGGGGGTGGGGCACATGGTTTGGGTTGACCTCGGTCCTTTTTTCCCCCCTCCTAACTCTGTGCTCTGATCCTTCCTCCTTTAGGTAACAGTGACCATTCAGGGTCCCAGGAGAAGCTACTTATTGACAGCCAGACCCTGCGGGGCTGCTCACCACGGGACTCGGGATGCTATGAAAGTAGTGAGAACCTGGAGAATGGTAATGTCAGTTTTGTTCTTTTCCTTTGAGTCCTGTCCTTGGGCCAATGACTCTCGATTTTCCTCGGACATTGCCTATGAGGATGCAGGACAGAGGGAAAGGGATTTTGGGTGGTGTTGGCGCTGAATTCAGGTCCATGACTCTCGATTTTCCTCGGACATTGCCTATGAGGATGCAGGACAGAGGGAAAGGGATTTTGGGTGGTGTTGGCGCTGAATTCAGGTCCTTGGGAGGATTGAACATCTTCAGATATTAAGCAGATCTTATCTTGGGTGGTTTTGGGGAGTACCCAATGGTTTCATGAGTTTTTATACCATCCTAATTAATGCATAAATGAAAATAATGTTTCCTTCATTGAATCACCATGAGAGTTAAAAAATTGTTCAGAGTTGAATTTCAGTCAGTGTTCCAATATTCATCCCTTCATTGATGTTCATTTCTGGTCACCAATTTTCCTGACTTCCCACTTGTCGCCTATACTTCTCTCTCTCTCTCTCTCTCTCTCTCTCTCTCTATCTCTCTCTCTCTCTCCTCCCCTTCTCTCTCTTCCTCTTCTCTTCATCCTTTTTGTTTCTTTTAGGCAACATGGTTTTCAATATGGTTACTGAAGTTTGCATATCACTTTACTTCCTTTCAGTTCTGAATACTTCTCCAGAGCTTAATTTTGTCTCAGTGGTCCCTTTTCTATCCTAATTGCACTTCCTTCATCATTTCTGTTGTCTTTGGGTATTATTTTCATACATTTTTAATATACTTACATCTTGTAGATCAATGTGGTTATTCTGTCTGTTCCCCTTCTTCTGACTTATTTCACTCAGTATGGTCCTCTCCATTTATCCATGTGCAGAAAAACCTCATGACTTTATTTTTCCTGTTGTGTAGATTTCTCATAGTTTCTGTATATACTTATAGGTTTGAAAAGAAGTTTCGACTCATCAAAATTTGAGTAAGGAGACTGGGATTTGGATTCTTGATAGTGTTCAGCTGAAGACTGGTCAAATTATTTCAAATCTCTGAGCCCTCTTCCTTCTATAATAGTGGGATGGGCTTCCCTTTTGTTATATTATTGTGAGAAGTAGAGAAAGGGATACAGTATTAATATCTAGCATGTGTTAAGTAATAAGCACAAAACATTATTAAACAAAGGATAACAATTCCCCAGCATTTTGTAAACACTACGACAGTGAGAATGGGGGTTTTGTGTGTGGTCACCAAGTATCACTCAAGCTTTACAATGCTCATTTTATAGGTGAAAACTTTAAAGTTTTTTTGTTTTATTTTATTTTGGTTTTTTTGATTTTTGGGTCCCACCCGGCGGTGCTCAGGGGTTACTCCTGGCTGTCTGCTCAGAAATAGTTTCTGGCAGGCACGGGGGACCATATGGGATGCTGGGATTCAAACAAACCACCTTAGGTCCTGCATTGGCTGCTTGCAAGGCAAACACCGCTGTGCTATCTCTCTGGCCCCAAAATTTACAGAGATGAAACAATAATGTCAGTCCCGTTTTACTTTCTCTAGACCAGGGATGGGGACTATTTTCTGTCGAGAGAATTGGATATTTATAGTATAATTTGTGTGTCACATAATACAGGCAGTCAGGCTAAGATGCATTTGTGTCTATCCCTTCATAGCCTATGATATAGTGCTTTATACATTCCACAGGCTAACCATTCCCCATACTTCATTTGAGATGTTTTACCAATACTTTAAACTTTTCCATGCCTTTACTCTAGCCATTTAGTGTCCTCATATAATAGTCATTGGTATCTGGGTTCTACACAATTTTTTAATTGTTTTTCTTTATTTAAGCATTTTGATTACATATATGATTGTGATTAGGTTTCAGTCATGTAAAGAACACCCCCTTCACCAGTGCAACATTTCCACCACCAATGTCCCAAATCTCCCTTCATCCCACCCCACCCCCACCTGTACTTCAGACAGGCTTTCCAGTTCCCTCATTCGTTCACATGATTGTGGTAGCTCTCTGTGTAGTTATTTCTATAACTGCACTCACCACTCTTTGTGGTGAGCTTCATGAAGTGAACTGGAATTTCCAGCCCTCCTCTCATTGTCTCTGAAGATTGTTGCAAAAATGACTTTTGTTTTTCTTAAAACCCATAGATGAGTGAGACTATTCTGTGTCTCTCTCTCTCTCCCTCTGACTTATTTCACTCAGCATGATAGATTCCATGTACATCCATGTATAGGAAAATTTCATAACTTCATCTCTCCTGACGACTGCATAATAATTTAATTGTGTATATGTACCACAGTTACTATAGCCATTCGTCTTTTGAAGGGCATCTTGCTTGTTTCCAGAGCCTGGCTATTGTGAATAGTGCTGCAATAAATATAGGTGCGAGGAAGGGGTTTTTGTATTGTATTCTTGTCTACACAATTTTTAAGCCAAAAAAAATTGACTTTGTATTTGTTGTAATAAATACCTTCCAGACTGTGATTTAAAACACACACCACACTACAATTGGGGGCCTGAAAGAAAATATAACGGCTAAGGCTATCTGTGGTCTTATATGCAGTTGACATGGGTTTGACCCCTAGCACCCCAAATAGTCCTCCCTTAACTCAATTATGAATGATCCCAGAGCATGGTGCCATGAGTAATCCTTGAATAGCAGGGTGTGATTCAAAAACAAACAAAAACAAATGAACAACAACAAAAAACAGTAGCCACACTTCAGTGGCTTCCAGCTTCTGGAAGTGTTGGTGGAAAAATTGAGGGTATGGCCTGGTTGCAGTGGCTTTGCCCCATCTCCAACCTAAGAGCAGGGAAATAGACAAATAGGCAAATTTTTGCACAAATTATTGTACAAACTTATGACAAATGACTGGTGCTAATCTACACACGATTTCATGTTTGCTGTGTCATTCTTGGGCTATCTTAAATATCATTTGATTTCCTTTACTGATAGGAACATCTCTTCATTCTGTAATGCTCTTTTTCTGGTAGTTCTTCTATTGATTTTTAGCATAGCTCTTGAATTGCAAGAGTAGAGTTGAGCTGAGGTGTTCATCATGCTTATTCCAAACAAATATATGTGGCCAATTACTTTAATAATGTGGCGGTAACCAGGCAAGGCAACTGCTCAGTATTTTTGAGGTCATGTGGCTACATTTAAGGAGTTTAGCCAAGAACCAGGAAAAAAACTCATGAGAGATTGATATGAAGCCAAGCTAGGAGCTTGAGAAAAAGAACAAAGTCACTGATGAAATATTTGATCGTGGCAATCGCCAGTGTCCCACCATTTTCTCTGTGTATCCAGACAATCCCAGACTCCCTCATACTAGTATCAAAGAGGAAGCTTCTGGAAGTGTGAGTGGAAAAATTGAGGTCAGGCCTGGTTACAGTGACTTTGCCCCTATCTCCAACCCAAAGGCAAGGAAATAGACAAACATGTTTATTCCATAGAAGATCTCTTTGTCTCTTTGACTATTTATTCAGTGGCATAAGATGATCCCAGGGCCTGAGATTTTGTTCATTCTTTTTTCTTTTCCCCTTTCTTTATTTAGAACATTTTCCACAACTCTTAGATCAGACTGTAAACCCAGCAGGGTTGGCTAGGGCTGCCTGTGCTTCAGTATAGAATTCATCATTTTCATCTTAGTTTTCTTTATTGCATGGATAGTAAGCCTGAGAGGAGCAGAGTATTTGGACACTACCCAGAGAAACAGTGTATAGAGCTCACCCATTCACATCCTTACTTTTCCTTTAGTAAGCAGGAGTGAGTTAATTCTCCCCTAGTCTCATTGCTAAAAGTTGTTGTCAAAGCTGTATTTTCTTTTAGTTGAGATGATTAACAAGAATCACACATGCTGGAATCACTCTCAACCAGTAGTTTAATGACACGTATCCCATTTCTGCATATATAAGATGTATATTTCTGCAGTAAAGTTTTTGGAAACGATTGGATCAAACACAAATTTCACTTAGTAAGGCAGCATAAAAGAGGTAATTAAGGTAAGAAATTGGCTTCTGAGTTCACAGCTTTGAAAAACTGAAATTGTAATGAAGGTATGAAATTCATTTCTGAATTCCTGGCTCAGGAAAACTGAAAACACTATTATTTTCTTTTGTTTTTTATTTCTTATTGCTATTATTACTATTTTATGGCCACACCTGGCATTTTTTCAGAGCTTACTCCTATCCCAGTGCTCAGGGACCACTTGTAGCAAGGCTTGGGGAACCATATGCGATACCAAGGATTGAGGTCAACTATGTGCAAGGCTAGCAGCCATGCCTGCTTCTGTTGTACCTTTTCTCTGGCCCCCAAACTGTGAAAACATTTTAAAAGCGATGATTTCAAAGTGGAGTTCATGTTTTGTCCCCATCTTTTCCACTTTGTCTATTCCAGAGCTAAGTTTATGGTAGAGCCTCCTACTCCTCATCTTGATTCCAACATGAATCCAAAGGGTTTGTTTCCATGTTATTCTCACCAGTAACACTCTTCCTCTCAGTAGAGACAAACAGTTCAAGTCAAGAGCCATTGCTCCATATCCAAACTCATATCTGACACAATTCAACTACCCCAGGACCTATGGGATTAGCTATGACCCAAGATATCCTTCCCCTGCCCAGGTCCAGGGCCTTGGGTAAGCTCAGGAGATCTCAGCAGTTATTGCAGGCCTGGCCCTGAACCACACACTTCATCTCTGATACATTTTGTAAATGCAGCTTCATTCAAATGCTACTATGGCTTTGGAAATCACTGACTCAGAAGTCTGCTGTTTGCCTACCACATCTGTCCCTGGAGGCATTACAAACACAGGGTGACTTTTTCACTCTGACGTCCTCAATAATCTAGAATTCATCTGTTGATCACTACCTCCCAAGGGCTCTATATAGAGACTAAATTGTCGGCTCAAATACCTACAGCTCTGAAGCCTAAATTGTGTCTCCTATAACTATTCCTTTTTTGGGGGGTGGGGGAGGCAATAAGAGCCAACCTCTGAGTGCTCGAGGGCACAGACCAGTCATTTAAGTCATGGAGCTGAAAATTCTCCCATGCCTTAGCTGCATGGAACAATCGCACAGGGAGGATGGAATGAGGGTTTCTTTCCTGTGTGTTTTTTTGTCTGAATAGTCATGAGTAATGAAGAGTAGCTCCACAGAGCTCACTTTCTGAAACATGAACTTGAAGGAGCATTCAATAAAATGGGGTCAGGTACACTCAATGTTGGGTGAGGCTATGCTGTTCTGTAGGGCTCCCCCTTTGAGCATGATGGGAAATAATCTTTCAGGGTCTCTCTCTTGAGTGTCTATTTCATAATAGAAGCCTCTCTGACACATGCCCAGAGAGGGTCATCTTTGCTGCTTAGTATTCTGTGGAGTAGCCTGTGTGTTCCAGGATTGACTGAGTAGCTCCAAACGGCAGGTTGCAAGTCCTTCGTGGAATCTAATCTCAATTCATCAAGAGCCATTTTGTAAGCTAAAATATAACTTACAAAAATCAAGGTGCATCCAATATGGGATGCTGGGGGTCGAACCCAGGTCAACCATGTGCAAGACAAATGCCCTACCCTCTGCACTATGGCTCCGGTTCCATTTTCCTCATTTCTACACATCACCACTGAGATTTTGCTAGAGAATGATTCTCTTCTGCCTCAACAAAAAAATTATTTCCTCCTCATGGTGGGTAGTTGTTAATTAGCTGCTTTCCCAGTTCTATTAAATGGGTGAGATTGCTGCTTGGGATATGACAGAATTCATATGGGGGAAGAGATGAATCTTTATGTAGATTCCATAGGGCAGTTCTTTCAGGCTACCGCAATTGGAAACCCATGCTCAGATCACTGGGCACTGGATTTATCTCACTGACTGACCCAACATGCAGTCAGCATGAGTTCTTTCATAAAGGATTCTAGATCTGTTGAGACAGTGCAGGGGTTTACCTAGCCAACTGTGGTGCCGGGAGCACAGAGCCAAGGGGGAGCAGACTCTTAGGCATCTCTAGGTGTCCTGTCTCCATCATCCCTCAAAACAAAAAGGACAGGGTTGGTCTTTTTTCTTACTTTATTTAAACACTCTGGTTATAAGGGTTCATAATACAGTTGGATTTTTGTCACAGTTACAAAGTTGTTCATGATTGAGTTTCAGACATACAGTGTACACATTTTCTACCATCAATGTCCCCAGTTTCCCTCCCGCCTTCCCCCTGCCTGCCTCTCTCAATTTCTCCCTCCATCTCTCTGTTTCTCTCTGTCTCTCTCCTCTCCCTTTAGACACTGGTTTGTAATATTATTACTCAAGGGGGTCTCCATCATATCACTTTATCTCCTTTCAGCACCCAGTTCTAAGACAGATCGTTCTAACGAGGAGAACAGGGCCTTAGTAATCCTGGATCATTCCTCCCTCCCTATTCTGAACTCATGTTTGTATCTTGGGTGCCTGTGAGGCAAAGAGGAATGAATCTTTCAGCAACATTCAGACTCTTGAAGCACTCGATTGATTGATTTTCTTTGGATTTGTTTGATGTTGGGGTCATACCCGGTGAAGCACAAATCACTCCTGATAGTGCTTGGGGCCAATGTATAAGATTCCATGGGGTAGAATCGCTGTCAGCCTACCAGCTGTCCTACTCCAGCACCCCAGCTAGTGTTTTTAGAAGTGAGTGAATCTAAAACGTTTCCCTTGTCCAACAGGCAAGACTCGGAAGATTGGCCTTCCCTGCTCCAAGTCCACCACAGAGGCCAGCCTCAAGCCTTTCAGCAAGAACCTGGGGGCCTACCCAACCCTGCCTTTAGCCAAGCCAGGGGCTGCCCTGCAGCCCGACGGGGAGGGCAGCACGCAGGGCCCTCGTGCGCCCCAGCCTTGTGCGCCCCAATCTTGCACACCGGCCTCAAATAAAAATCGGAGAAGCCTCCCCGTGTCCATCTGCCGCAGCTGTGAGAGCCTTGAAGGCCCCCAGTCCCCAGAGCCCTGGACGACCCCCCGATCTCACTCCCTGGACAACCTCCAAGGGGAATCTGGGGGGCCCTGTCTGGACATGCCTCACCAGGGGCCAGCATCCCCAGCTCCCCTGGCCCCTGAGGTGCCCCAAAAGCCCAGTCTCTGCATCCCCAAGGCTCGAAGCCTTCCAAGGGGAGACTCTGCGGTGGACCATGAGCGGCTGCTGACCCAAATCAAGAGGTTTTCTGAACCGCAGAACACAACAGCCAAGAAACTGGATGGCCCCAACGCAGCTTCGGGGCTGGGCCCTGTGCATTCTCTGGCATCACCCCCTAGACCGGATGCCCCACCGCCTCCTGCGGCTAAGCCCCTCTTAACCTGGACAGCCCTGGATGGCCACAGGAGAGGGCCCACCTTGGAAGGCACCTGCCACCAACCCCCTGGCACCAGAGAAGGGCCCGACCCTGAGGCCAGAGGAGCCCGACATCCTTCCCAGCCACCGCCTGTTCCTGCCAAGAAGAGCCGTGAGCGCCTGGCCAACGGGCACCCCACTGTCCCCCCTGGCCCTGCGGCTCCCGACTTCCCTAGCCTGCCTGCAAAAAGAGGAGGCTCCAGCGACTGTCACCAGGGGCAGGACTCTGGCAGCCCCCCGAGCAGCAGGCCACCTCCCTGGCTGTCCGAGCTGCCTGAGAGTACCAGCTTGCAGGAGCATGGGGTGAAGTTGGGACAGGGCCTGACCCGCAAGGTGTCCTGTGCGCGCGGCCTGGACCTGGAGATGCTCACCGAGGACAAGCTGCGCGCCGAGGGCATCGACCTCACCGAGGAACCCTACTCCGACAAGGTACAAGGCCTATGGCAACCCCCAAAGAGAGCCATCCCCAAAGGGAGTCCACTTCTGGGATGGTCTGTAGGGTCAGGAACTCTGTCAGAGATGTTCTTTCTTGGCCTTCCCAATCCCTTATTTGGGCTC
>PVKC010001483.1:40209-50224 GCA_004027635.1 Crocidura indochinensis
GGCCCCCCCCCCCCCCCCCCCCCCAGCTTGCCTTTCCTTTTCCTTCATTTCTCCTCTCCTCTCTGCTTCCCTTTTCATTCCTTCCCTCACCTCGCCTTCTTTTCCTTCCCCTCCCCTTCCTTTTCTCATTCTCTTTCCCTTTCCTTCCTCTACATACTTCCCCTCTTCCATTTCCTTCCCTTTCTCTTTCCTTCCTCTTTATACTTCCCCCTCTTCCATTTCCTTCCCTTTCCCTTTCCTTCCCTTTCCCTTTTCTCTCACACTTCTCCCTCTTCCATTTCCTTCTCTTTCCTCCCCTTCCTTTTCCCTTCATTTCCTCTTCATACCTCCCTTCCCTTCTTTCTTTCTCTTTCCCTTCCCTTTTCTTCTGTCCCCAGCTGTCTTCTTTCCTTTATCTTCCCTTTTTCTTTATATTTCTTTTCCCGTCTTTCCTTCCCTCTCCTATCCCTTTTATTTCATTCCTCCCTTCCCTCTCCTCTTTTCTTCCTTTTTCACTTCCCTTCCTTCCATTTTCTCCCCTTCCTTTCGCTGCTCTTCTTCCCCTCCCCTTCTCTTCCCCTTCCTTCTCATACTTCCTTTTCCCTCTCCTTCCCCCCATCTTCCTTCCCTTTCCCTCTTGTCTCTCTCTTCTTTAATTTTTGACAGCTATGATTACAGGGTAAACCACCAGTGACTGATTCCTAAAAGTTCTGTTTCCCTGGGCAGTGTGGACTTGCATTTCCATTTCCATGTCTTCCTCAACGTGTTTGTTTTTAGATAATAACAGATCCTAATTTTGTTTTACTGTACATAAATGGCATCTTACAGATAGTAATAACCTGCATGGCTGTCTCTTGGAGGTATTATTAAATCAAATTAATTAAATGTGAACATATCTCAAAAGTTATGAGAACCTCTTCAAATCTTCATATTGCACAGTCTATAGTTCGATATAAGATATATATTGTATTATGTATTTTACAATTGAGTGAGCAGAGAGGGTAGAGATGGAACGATGATTGATTATTTTCTCCTCCCCCCATATATATGATTTAGAGGGGAGGACACCCTGCACTGCCCAGATTTACTTAGAGATCTGTACTCCTGGCAGCTCAGGGAACTCTATGGGATACCAGGGTTTGAGACCAGAGGTGCTCCATGCTAGGCAAGTGCCCTACCTGCTGTGCTTTTACTCTGCACCCCCTATATATGTGACTTAGTCCAAACCATAGTGTCTTTGGAGACAGGTAACAATAGTAGATGCAGCTCCTGGTTGGTCCTAGAAAGTGCCCACTCAACTCCTAGGATGTTGGGAGTCCTGGTTGCAAAAGTCTCAGGTTTGTGGACACCTTTAGCTTGGATGTTCCAGTGCATCGACTTCCCCTGTCCCTGATAGTGTCTAGAAGGGCAATTCGAACAAGTTGTCTATTCTCTATAGTCATTACTGAACTCGTGATGATGGTTCAACTTAGGGGTGGGAGACAGTGGCGGGTTACAATGCACCTTCCAAGGTGTATTCCAAGGTGAGGACACTGGCAGGAGATAAGTAGGGCAAGCAGCTTATTAGGCTCCCAGCTATTTCCATAGGACTCCCTAGGTGAAAGTGTTCCCTCTGAGCAGATGAGGTACAGCTGAGAGGTGCAACATGTGCTTTATTTCAAAGAGCCCTGGTTTTATCCGATTCCTTAGCTACCAAGGGTGGAAGGTATAGCTGGAGAAGAACATGTGTGAGGCCTGGGGAACCTTTCCAGCAAATATCCCTTCATCTCCTAAAAATAAAATCCAACATCTCCTCCAATTATCAAATGCAAACTTTTTTTTGTTTGTTTGTTTTTGTTTTGGGGCCATACCTGGCAGTTTTCAGGGGCGATTCCTGGCTCTGCACTCAGAAATCACACCTGGCAGGCTTGGGGAACAATATGGGATGCTGGGGATCAAACTGGGTCCTTACCAGGTCGTCTGCATACAAGGCAAATGCCCTGCTGCTATGCTATCACTCTGGCTCAAACAAAGTTTTTGTTTTGTTTTGGGGGGTTTGTTTGCTTGGTTTTGATGTTGGGGGGGCCACTCCTGGCATTGATCAGGGATCACTCCTGTCAGGGCTCAGAGACCATATAGGATTCTGGAAATCAAACCTGGGTCAGTCACATGCCAGGCAAATGCCCTACTTACCATATTATTGCTCCTAACCCTCCTCACCCACCCCCCAGATTCAAACTTTAGATTCTGTTTTCCAGTAACTCAGTGGCTAAATCAACCCATTTTCTATTCTTGAGGAAGAAAGCAATTCTTTGTCACTGTTGATGATACTGTTTCTGTTCCCAATCCCAGCATGGCCGCTGTGGCATTCCTGAAGCCCTGGTCCAGAGATATGCAGAAGACTTAGATCAGCCTGAGAGAGAGATCGCCACCAACATGGACCAGATCAGAGTGAAGCAGCTTCGCAAGCAGCATCGCATGGCGGTAAGTCCTGGGCCACTCAGCATCGCTTAAGACTTTCCTTTTTATTTAGGGAGCTTAATGAGGACCCCAAGACCACCACAGAGGGTTCATTCCAGTGCTGAAAAGGGGACCCTAGGTGGGAGCAGGAGTGGGGTCAATAATATGTATTTAACCAACTAAATAAAAAAATTAAGTTTTAGGGGCAGGAGAAATTATACAGTAAGTAGAGCACTTGCCTTGCACATGGGTGACCTGAGTAATCTTTACAGTGTCTTCCTATCAGAGTTTTTTGTTTGTTTGTTTTTGTTTTTGTTTTTGAGCCACAACCAGTGACGCTCAGGGGTTACTCCTGGCTATGCGCTCAGAAGTCACTCCTGGTTTGGGGGACCATATGGGACGCTGGGGGATCAAACCGCCGTCCGTCCTAGGCTAGCGCTGGCAAGGCAGACACCTTATCTCTTGCGCCACCATGGCGGCCCCCCTATCTGGGTTTTTAATGTAGTTTTAAAATAATGCCAATGGGGCTAGAGTGATGTACTATCAGGTAAGACATTGGCCTAGTAAGCAGCCAACTCATATTCTATCCATGGCATCCCATATGGACCCCTCAGTCTTCCAGGAATGATTCCTGAGTGCAGGGCCAGGATTAAACCTTAAACATCACTGGATTTGTGCTCCCTGCCCCCCCCCACACACACACAATTTAATAGCCAAAAATCATCCTTAAAATGTCCTCCCTCCTCTTTCAGTAGCTTTTTTTTCACCACACTGCACAGACTAGTTCTTTTTTTGTTTTTGTTTTTGGGCCACACCCAGTGATGCTCAGGGGTTACTCCTGGCTATGCGCTCAGAAGTCGCTCCTGGCTTGGGGGACCATATGGGACGCAGGGGGATTGAACCACGGTCCGTCCTAGGCTAGCGCAGGAAAGGCAGGTACCTTACCTCCAGCGCCACCGCCGGGCCCCACAGATTAGTTCTTGACCACCATAAGCATTTCTCTCCAACCTGTACAGTAGCATGAGATACAAGAGCTAGAAATGTGCTCAGTTTGTACAGTTGGATGCATCATCAGGTTAAAGCTTAGTCCAAGAATCTTCTTTAAGAAGCTGGCTAAACAGGCCAGGACTTAGTGACCTGTGTTTGATTCCCGGCACCATATGGCCTGAGCATCGAATTTTCTGGTCATTAACTTGAACCAGCAGCCTTGTTAGCAAAGAATTACCAGGAGGGACTTTAGAAATTCCTGAGTCCTGCTCAGGGGACTCCTCAAAAAAAACCAGCTCACTCTCACTTCCACTTTCTCTGCCCTTTGAAGAATCGAGAAGGGGCTCTTGATTTGGGTCTTTGTCCTCTTGCTTATGAGAGACAGGCAGTGTCCTCCATGGAGGGGGACCCTTTCAGCCACATTGAAGCAGCCTTCCATGGCCATATTGAGGGTCTTCAAAAAAAAAATCTCCTTTGCTCTTTTCAGATCCCCAGCGGTGGACTCACAGAGATCTGCAGGAAGCCCTTGTCCCCGGGCTGCATCTCATCCGTGTCCGAGTGGTTGGTGTCCATTGGCCTACCCATGTATGCCAGCACACTCACACAGGCAGGTTTCTGTACCCTGGGCCAAGTGCCTTCTCTGTCCCACACTTGCCTTCAGGAGGCTGGTATCACAGAGGAGAGACATATAAGCAAGCTCGTGTCTGCAGCCAGACTCTTCAAACTGCCGCCTGGGCCCTAAGGGTCCTCCCTGGCCAAGAGCCACCTTGTCACTGTGCTTTCAATGCTGATGCAAATCCACTCCTTGGACCTGCAGACCAGATTCCTGATGAACAGGCCTGGGTTATGGCCAAAACCTGGGACCCTGCCCCAGGATGGATGACCCTCTCTTCTCCACTACAGCTTCCCCCACTGACCGAGGACAGTTACAGGACACAGTAAAAAGACAAGCACTTATATTTGTTTTAAGAACACAGAAGAATCAAGATCCAACTGGCCACAAATGTGCTGCCTAGAACCTGTATGTTGGGCGCGGGTTGGGAGTGGGTGGCCGGGTGCCCCAGGCCACGTACACCTTAGCTGGGCCAAAGCATGGACTCTGGGGTGATTGTACTCTCTTCATCATGCTCATTTGTTCAAAAGTAGAGAATCTGGCTGCATTTGAAAATGAAGCAAGAAAGTCCTGTTCTCCTATAGATTTAAAAAAAAGAGAGAGACATTTTTTAATAATTGCTTTCTTGCAATCAGCTTTTATTTGCCTTAATATAAGCTTTTAAGCGGTTATCTAACTCGTGTTCACTGCCCTGTAACCATTGTTCCAAGTCTTCAGCTTAGACTGCCAGCTAACCAGTCTGGGATATTTCTGCCACAAAAAAATTGGTTTTTCTCTTTCTCACTCTAACCAGGCTGATTGTGTAAGTTTGTTTATTTGTTTTTCTTTCTTTAATAGGCACAAATTTTCTGTTGGCTTTTGGTTTTGAAACTTATCCAGGAGAAGCTTACTGAATTACTGAAATTCACAAAGATGTGTGTGTATGAGAGGGAGAAAGAGAGAGAGAGTGAGAGAGAGAGAGAAGAGAGAGAGTATGCAATATCTCCTTTTAACCAATTTAGTATTATTTTCACATTGGTCACATGCTCTACTCTTAACTTGTCCTACCTACAGATCATCTTTGCAATAAAAAGCCATTGTAAAGAGAAGTAACATGAAACGTGAACATTCTGAAACATGTTTTTCAAAAGGGAAGTCATTAATAAAAGATCTGTCATGTTTTTGTTTTATAATGAAGACATTTGCTTTCCTTCGTTTATTTAGATCATTCTTTTTCATTCAAATTGAGATGCATTGGAGCCAAACCAATCATATTAGCATCTTCAAGACTAGCCAATTTTCTATTCAGTTGTTTTCCAGCTATCTTCAGCACAGGCCGACTTTCTCTTTGACTTTCCTGTCTGATTTGTCTGGTGTGTTGATGTTGAGACCGCTGCACCATGGAAGGCTTCTATTGCTTACAATATAATTTTCTCTTCCCTTCCATACATGACTTCAAGGAATGGAAAATGATCCAGTTCCCCTAGGGACATTCAGAATCCCAAGCCTTGATGAAAAGGTCTAGAATAATTCATCTCCTTTATTAAAAACCAAGCCTTTCCCTCAGGGAATGGAAAGTTGATTTTTCTCGTGACAAAGCCATCTCTAGCATTTGTTCTAGCTCCGTGTTTGTGCAGGAAAGGACAGTCTCAGGTGATGTAGGTACTCGCACACAGATCTGCATGAGATTTTTAAAATATGATGTGCTTCCTCCTTAAGCTTCACTTTCGACGAGATGCTCCCTGGAGGGTGGTACAAATGCCAGACCCAAAGCTAAGGCTGCCAGATTTCTACAGAGCTCATACCCATAGCCCCCATGAGTTATCCTGGGTCATGACATTCATGGAAAAGGCCTGTTGTAAAGTATTGACATGACTACCAAATATTTTTAGGACTGGTGGAGGCGAGTGAGTGCTGTAAATCTGTCTCCTGGTCCTGCCTTTTCTGGACATGACATTCAAAGGATCCTCTGCCATGTGTGAGCTGAGCATACAGACTTTCCAGGAGACAAACGTGTATTCAGTGAAAGGGGATGGAAAGAGCTGACCTAAATCTCCCAAGTGTTAGTTCATTTTCTGTGTCAAGCTTTCCTTAATAGAGTCAAAGTGATCTCAGAAAGGGGACCCTAAGATTTGAGAATGCCAGTGTCACTCTTGGGAATTCATAGTTTCTGTCTGAAGAAAGAAAATTCAGGGACCATGATTTTTTTTTAAGTGGCATCATTGCTCAGTCATTGGAAGTTGATCTTATTTACTTCTGCTTCTTGTTGGACTCTTATCTTTAAAAATAACATCTTTAGTATTTGTTGTACATCCTTTGCTTTTAACTTAGGATCTTGTGCATGTGTGTGTTGGGGGGGGGAGAGAGAAAGAGAGAGAGAGAGAGATGTCATGGCAAGTCAGGTGGAAGCTAGGGCAAGGTTCCATTTTCATCAGTTGCTCTTTGTACAGAATGTTGAGAAACAGTGAAAATTGTCTTTGAAAAGCACAAAAGAAACCTGGAAAGGCAGTTCAGCTCAGGTAGCGTTACACATTGACTGTGTGTGAGTTTGACTTTGAAAGCTGTCTGGAAGGAATTGCAGCCCACCTCCCCAACAACCAATTCTCATGACCTTGGCTTAGAGCACCCCCCCACATTCTCCATCCTAGACCCCAGCATGGGTAAAATAAGAAATAATGACATAAAAGAGTTTGCTTTCCTAACTACAGCTCAGAAAGTCAGTGTAGCAAGTTAATGCTGTGTGTGTGTGCTGTTTGATTTTTCAGAGGAGAAAACATAAAGAGTAGCCCACGTTATCTTCATTTTGAATTGATAGAGAAATCAGTTGAGCAAGTTATATAACAACTAACAACATTGCACTTTCTGTATATGAAATCAATATTTAAATAACTTATTTTTCTCCATTGCTCTTCTTAAACATTGTAAGTAGCTGTAATATACCAGTAACGACGTTCTTGCAATTGCTTCAGCCCAAGAAAGCTGTGTATTGTTTTAAAAATTGTAAAAAAAATATTGTGATGATTCATTTAGCAAAAAACAAAGATGGACAGGAAGGTTTTCCTATGTATCAAAACTTGTCTATAATAATGTCATCTATGTACCTAGGGCGGGGAAAAGCAAATAAATTTCTTCAGTTGAATATGCCTCCTTTCTTGTTTCATGGCATTCCATAGAGAAGTAGAGTGGAAATTAAAGGATATATATATATATATATATATATATATATATATATATATATATATATATATATGGTTTAAAACTCTTTGCTTCAAAATCATAAGTTATATACAATTAGTTCTATGACAGTGACCAAACTGTTTGGCATGCTTTTAGATTCTCAGCATGATTACAATCATATTTGTAATCAAGGTGTTTAAATAAAGATATTAAAAAACAACAAAAAAGAAAAAATAATGTCATCTCTAAGTCCATCGTTGTCAGGAAGCAAAACCTGAGTCTAACTGTGGTTGACACTAATATTTTGCAGTGAAATAATAACTGAGCCCAAGTTTTCAATTGTGAGAGAACAGTAGGCCCAGGTCAGAATTTTTTAGAAAAGAATGTTGGTGTACCGAACTTGATGGAAAATGTCTCTTCCAGGTATTACAGGATCAAGTCATATTATCACAGCCCCTTTAACCATAAAGATTTTTAAAGTAATGTCATCTCCATTTTTGCAGTGATTCTCAGAGGCAAAAGAGAGGAAGGCTGGAAGCAGCATGAAGCTCACCATATAGAGTGTTGAGTGCATTTAGAAAAATAACTACACTGAGAACTATCATAACAATGTGAATGAATGAGGGAAGTAGAAAGCCTGTCTAGAGTACAGGTGAGGGTGGGGTGGGAGAAAGAGATTTGGGACATTGGTGATAGGAAAGTTGCACTCGTGAAGGGGTAGTGTTCTTTACATGACTGAAACCCAACTACAATCATATTTGTAATCAAGCTGTTTAAATAAGGATATTAAAAAACAACAATAAAAAATATAATGTCATCTCTAAGTCCATCATTGTCAGGAAGCAACACCTGGGTCTAACTGCGGTTGACACTAATATTTTGCAGTGAAATAATAACTGAGCCCAAGTTTTCAATTGTGAGAGAACAGTAGGCCCAGGTCAGAATTTTTTTAGAAAAGAATGTTGGTGTACTGCACTTGATAGAAAATTTTTTCTAGTGGAAGGAAACAGACAGTATAATAATAATAATAAAAAAATCTTGTGTAGCTAATAAAACAAGTCTAAAGTAACCCTCTCTTCCAGTTTCCTAGTTTTCTCATTTCAGTTAAGTGTTATAACCAGTGTTTGCATATCTTTCAAAAATGCTCTATATTTACAAATAAAATGGCATATTTTTTGTTTGTTTTTTTATGGGGGGTGTCACACCTGGCTCACTCAGGGTGTTACTCCTGGCTCTATGATCAGAAATTGCTCCTGGCAGGCTCAGGGGACCATATGGGATGCCAGGATTTGAACCACCATCCTCTGAATGCAAGGCAAACGCCTTACCCCCATGCTATCTCTCCAACCCTGGCATATTTTTTATACAACAGCAATGTTCATTCTTCACTCTGCTTTGAACTAGTTTTTTTTTGTGGGGGGGGGGAGAGATCACATAAAATGGTTACAAATTGGTGGGGAGAGGGACAAAGAAAAAGAAAACATTAGTTTGGTTTCAAACTAATATTACCTCAATAGCTACCAACAATATGCCAAATGCATACAAGACAGCAAATATTTATATTTTAGGTGTGCAATTTTAGCCAATGCTTGCTTGTAACTCAGTGCCACTATGTCAATACCACTGTCCTTTGGAGTCCCTACTCACTCTCCCTCTCGCTCCATCACTCCTGATACCTTTAATTTTGAAATGAAAGTTTTCATTGTCCATCCTTCTGCTTCCTTAAGTTCCACCTACAAGTGAAGTCATTGGGTAATTATCTTCTTACTTCAGACTTGCTGAACCATCCCATATTATTCAATTTGGAGCAAAAAATGAGAGAAGAGTTCAACTTTTCTAGTAAGTATCATATTTCATTGATATAGATCACATCTTTATGTACTCACTTGTCCTTCGGCACTTGATGCATTTACCTTTCTGAGTGTTTTCGTGTTCTTCGGGTAAGAACTTAAGTATAGGATTGCTGAACAATCAGGCTTTTTAAATATTTAAAAACTATATACTTTTCCAAAGGAACCAACAGTGAGTGAAGAGTCTTTTCCTGTACATTACATCACCCAATTTCTGGCTTTTTAAACATGTGCTTTTAAAATTTTTACTCCACTGTTCAATATTTTGTGTTCAGACACTTAACACTCATAACACTCATTCTATTCGACCAACAATAGTGTCTGCTCTCATAGTACCTATGAAAGGACAATATTTTACTTGCAAAAAGTTAGCAATACTCAGGTGAAACCAGGTAGTCTGGCCCGGGCTGATATCTCTGGCATTCTCAGAATAGGTGGTGACAGATTTCCTTTTCTGCATGAACCGTAACAGCCCAGCACCACACCATATACCATCCAACAGAAATTGCCTACCTTTGTGACTTAACCCTCTCAAACTTCCAAACTACCAAATTTATTTCAGATCTATAGGCCCTGAACCACATGGTCCCTCATGGCCATAGGACACTTCAGAATTTCATAGTAGTGTCAGTCCAATAGAATCACAAAATCTGATAGGAAAGTTACATAGAAATCTTCAAATTGTGAGCTGGTCCTTCTAGCCCTTCCAGCCCTTAACTCTATTGTCTCTGGGCCTTATTACAATGATGTCTTTAATTTTTCTTAAAACCCATAAATGAGTGAGACTATTCTGTGTCTATAACTCTCCCTCTGACTTATTTCACTCAGCATGATAGATTCCACATACATCCACATATAGGAAAATTTCATGACTTCATCTCTCCTAACAGTTGCATAATATTTCATTGTGTAGCTGTACCACAGTTTCTTGTTTTATCACTTTTAATTCTTTTTGTAAATGGGGCATTTCACTGTGCGTGTGTGTTTAATG
>PVKC010001484.1:5586-50322 GCA_004027635.1 Crocidura indochinensis
ATATATATATATATATATATATATATATATATATATATATATATATATATATTCTTGGGGCCCGGGAGATAGCATGGAGGTAAGGCATTTGCCTTTCATGCAAAAGGTCATCGGTTCGAATCCCGGTGCCCCATATCGTCCCCCGTGCCTGCCAGGAGCAATTTCTGAGCATGGAGCCAGGAGTAACCCCTGAGCACTGCCGGGTGTGACCCCCCCCCAAAAAAAATGTCACACTCAAAGTACTTTATTGGGAAAAGGTAAGATATCTGCATATATATAATTTAAAATTTTTTAACTAAAAGTATAAATTCAACAATTAATATATGGAGTGTATATTGCAAATTATTAATATCTTAAAATGTAATGACAGAAAGAGTACAATATTTAATATAGAATTAAAAATTCTATAATAAAATTTCAGATTTTAGAAATATTATATTTTGAAATGTTTTATCATTAATTAATATAGTTTGATGTAAATTGCTCTAAATATTTTTCTAAGATGTTATTCTTAAAAGCTCATTCACTCTCAAACTTTGAAGGTAATAAGAATCACAATCAAGATTTCACTGCAGTCAAAGCTTAATATCTGATTTTTTACTTTCAAATACTACTAACTTTGCTAACTTTGAATAGAGTATTAAATTCATATTTGAGTCATTATCAAATACAGGATGCTTCATTTTCATTTTAGATCCCTAAAATTAAAGAAACATTTAACAGAGCTGAAAACGATCGCTTAGTTTGACAAGTGTTGGTGTAACAAGTAAATGAGACAACTGCCATTTTAACATGTGTGAATTATTTGGCAGTTTTATGAATAAGTCTTGTTCTGAAATAATAATTATTGAGTTAGCTGTCAGTTAAGGAAGCCAATTCTGTGTTAGTTCAAAGGTGAGGAATAAAATATTACCTTTCATCCTTTTTAAACCTTTATAAATTATAATGTTTTCTTTTTTAAAAAAGGAAGAATGACTAAAAACTATTATAAGAATTAGTCACTGTCATAAATATTTCTTGACTCACAGCTTGTTGAGAATACAGCAAGGTAGCAGTAGTTTCTTCTTTTATTTCATATATGAACATTAAAACGGACATATGTATAAAAGTACTATTAGCCACCCTTGCAATATATGAATTTTATTATTTCCCAAGACAATGTCTTAGTCTCACTTAAGTAGAAAGCCAAAACAGTTCTATCGATAATTAGAGAGTTATGATTCCATTCTTAATATTCAAGAGAGTTTAAAAATACTTAAAACAATAGCTTTCATATTTATTAGATGTTCATTATCATAAACTCTTACTCCCATTGACCTCTATATTTCTTATCAATAGGTAATTTTATATGTCAGCTTTACCATACTACAGGGTACTCCATGTTTTGTTAAATATTATTCTAGGTATTTCTATGAGGATGATTGAATATAAGAAGATAAAACAGATTTCCCTCTGTAGCATATGTAAGTCACATCTAATCAGTAATGAAAGACTGATGGCAAAGAAAAGACATCTCTTCTGTTGCATTAATTTAGGATATTAACTTTTTGGAATTTTATGCATGAGTTAAAATATCATGTTTTCCTGAGTTTTAAGCATTTAGACTAGCAATAAATTATTGGTTTATCAAGATCTCCAGATTTCTGGCTACCCATCTTGAAAGTTCACATTATCAAAATTGATTAAATCAATCGCTCATAATAAATTATATGTAAATACTCTCTTAAGAGTATATATACATCCTATCACTACTATTTCTTACATGATATAAGAACTTATTATTATTTTTGTTTAATGAAATAAAATACATTTGTACATTTATAAAAAATATTTATCCTCCACTTTCTACTTGAGATAACTTAGATTTGAAAAATATATATTTCTTCACTGTTTCTTCTCCCGATAGACAATAGGATTCTGAGAGTTAAGCATTTTTGTTATTTTGCTTCAGTGATGTGAATAAAGTGACTAGTTCGGTGTGCGTTAGATAGATCTATAAAATGCCAGAAATTAATTTAACCAGAAAGTGGCAGAGCTAATAATTTTCTAACCTCTAAGAGAAACCCTCTGTTAAAGTTCCTTGATATTTTAGAAGGAGGTCTTTGAAAAGTCCTTAAAAGAACAGTACTAGCCTATTTGAGTTCAGTTCTTAAGCTATTAATTCCTGAATGATGATAGAATGCAGATTCAAAAAGACACTGAAAGGTAAAACAATAGATTTACAAGATGAAATTTAATTAGGGAAACAAATCCTTTCCTTTACTCGTAGCAGCAACTAAAATTATATGGATATCATAAGCATTGCTTAGCAAGAGTATAAATTAAAAAGTCCTAGTAGGATTAATTGACAGGGATCTTGATATAAATCAACATGGAATAGTAGATGCCAAAAAAGCTAATGTAATTCTTGGCTGCATTAAGAGAATATTGTGTCCAGATCAAGGGAAATAATTTAATTTTATTGTACTTTTACATATACTATTTCTAACCAATACACTTCAAGATGAGAGGTAAATTGGAGTACATTCAAAGTAGACTCCCAAGTAGATGAGCAAAAGATGTTTGCCAGATAAAAAAAAGACTTCAAATGTCTTATGTGTCTTTAAAATATGTATGCCTACCATGTCTAAGTTTTTCTTCTGACTTAGAAGTTTCAGAAGATGAACTTTGAACTAAAATATGGCAAGTTTATGTTAAATGAACTGACAAAATTTTTCAAATGCAAGATGGACAATATCACAGAAATAGTTAAATTCTTAATTTTGGCATTCAAAATCAATGAAAACAAATATGAAATTAGTTTGATAACTTTTGTGATGTTCTGCTGAAGTCAAAGATCCTTGTAATTTTATCAGATAAAAGGACATAATGCCTAAAATATTTACCAAAGCATAATGAAGGTTGCTTTATTGTGATAGATAAAATACTAGCAAATTTAAATCTTAATGACAATAAAATTAAAGGCATCTTCAAGGAGGAAACATCACTGTCCAAAAAAGTGAAAGTAGAGATAAATAAATGGAACACATTAAATTGAGAAGCTCCTGCACCTCAAAGGAAATAGTGAGTAAGATACAAAAGCCATCACAAAATAGGAGAAACTATTCACCCAAAACCCATCAGATAAGGGGCTAATATTCAAGGTATAAAAGGTACTAATGGAGCTTAACAAGAAAAAATATATATGATCCCATCAAAAATACGGAAAATAAATGAACAAACATTTCCTCAAAGAAGAAATGCAGATGGCCAAAGGACACATAAAAAAAATGCTCCCACAAGTAATCATCCAGGAGATGCAAATCAAAACAATGAGGTTATCATCTCATGATACAGACAATGGATGACACATAGCACAAAGAACAAAAGCAACCAGTGATAAAAGGGATGTGGGGAGAAAGAAACTCTCATTCACTGCTGTTGGATATGCCATCTAATTCAACCTTTTCAGAAAACAATATGAATATTTCTCCAAAAGCTGGAAATTGAGCGCCCATATGATTCAGCAATACCACTCATGGGTATCTACCCCAGGAACAAAAATACAATAAAGAAATGCTTCTACACCCTTATGTTTATCACAGCACTATTTTCAATAGTCAGAATCTGGAAACAACCCAGTTATCTAATAATAGGTGAGACTGAACTCTATTCCATTTAACAATGGAATGCTATGCAGCTATTAGCAAAATGAAGTCATAAAATTTGCCTATATACTGATGGACCTGGAGATTATTATACTGAGACTAAATGAGCCAGAGAGAAGGATAGACATAGAATTGTCTCACTCATCTGTGGGGTATAAGAAAATTAAAAGACAATGTAGCAATAATATCCAGAGACAATAGAGCTAAACTCTAGGAGGACCAGATCATAACACGAAGTTTGCCACAGAGTGGTGAGTGCAGCTAGATCACTAACTACAATGACAACTATCATGACAATGATAGTGAGGGAGAGAGGTAGAATGCTTGTCTGAGAGATAGACAGGGAGTTGGGCTGGGGAAGGAATATGGGAGGACATTGGTGATAGGAAGATCACACTGGTAAAGGGTGGTGGTGTACATTCTATAATTAAATCTCTTTATAAAAAATTTTGTAAACACAGTTTATATCAAATTAAAAAAGTAAAATAAAACATTATTTATAGCATTTAAGGATTAAATTAAACATTTAAGGATTAAACAGTGTAATAGCAATCAGTGGATAGGGTACTTTCCTTGAATTAACCAAGCCCAAATTCAGTCACTGGTGTCCCATATTGTTCCCCAGAACCATCAGGAATGATTGCTGAGAGCAGAGAAAGGAAATAACCTGTCTCTTAGAACCCAAGCCATAGCCAAACACACACACACACAAGAATTTAATAGTATTCTAAAGAATTTATTAGCATGCAAATAAACCAATTTGTGCTAGTAGTTTGCTTTGAGCCCACAGCTGGTTATTCTCAGGGTTTACTCTGGTTCTGTACTCAAGGATTACTCCTAGAAATCTCAGAGGACTATATGGGATCTCAGTGATAGAAACCAGGATGGCCACGTATAGGGCAAGCACTCTATCCACTCTGCTATTATTCCATCCCCTAAACCAATTTTTAAAATGCCTGGACAAACATTTTTCAAAAAAATATACCAAAATAATATTCAGGTGCATGAAAATATGCAAAGTATCAATAGTCATGTGGAAATAAATTGAAAACCACAATTAATTTTTTCATTCTGTTTTAGATTTGCTACCATCAAAGAATAAGAACTAACCAGTATTGGTATGAATCAGTAAAGTCACAACAGAAAACTGTATACTGTTCAAAAACATTTAAAGGGGCAAGAGCAGATAAGTCACTTGCCTTGCATGCATCTGAGCCAGGTTCAATCCCTGGCATCCTATATGGTTCCCATAAAACCTCAAATTATATATAATATATAGAAGCAAACATGAGCAGTGTACACCAAAACTTTAGTTAGCATGAATGTGAAAACTCAAATCCACTGACCAAAGAAAGAAATGTACAAATAAATAAATGAGATTATATTAAATAAAGGCAGCACAACAAAAGAAACTTCACAAAAACCAGAAGGACAATATATCAATGTGGAAAAGATACTTTTACATCACATGTCTGACAAGGAATTGATATGCAAAGCAAATAAAGAATTTACATAACTCAAAAGAATACTTCTAGTCTAATCCAAAAGTCAAGTATAATGATCAGCATTTTCAGACACTTTCAGAGATATATAGCAAATGGCCCACAGATAGGTGAAAAAGAAATTTAGATATAACATTATTGGAAAATAAAAATAAAATTTTAGTTATACCTTATACAATAACCTACATTGACATGCTCATAAACAACCAATAATTTTAATTATTTTAATTTACTCACAACAAAATTACGAAGTTATTTTTATTGGATTTCAGGCACAAAGTATGTCAACACTGCTGCCTTCACCAGAGCATACTTTCCTCTACCAATGTCCCCTCATCAGCTCATAGTTGCCTCTTACCCACCAGTCATTTTTTTTTCTTTTTGAGTATTTTTTTACTGTGATTTACAATATTATTGCTGATAAAGTTTCATAGATTACACTTTCTCATCTTTCAACATAAATTTCTACTTCCGGTTGAACTTTTCTCTCCACCACTTACTGTTCTACTACATAAAAAAATGGTGTAGAGCATTGTGTTTATTGCCTCTCTATAAACATCTCCCTGGCCTTGTGCAAGGGTAAATGAGAACAATGAAATAGCTATTAAAATGTAGTTATTTTCTAAAATTTAGGAGAAGTAATATGTCCTATACATTTTTTCCAATGGCAAGAACATGATTACAAAGAAATAGTATGGTCTTATTTTTGTTAAAAACATGATAAGATTGGGGATCAGAGTGATAGCACAGCGATAGGGCATTTGGCTTGTACATGGTCTACCTGGGATGGAATCAGGTTCGATCCTCAGCATCCTGTATTGTGCTCCAAATAATTTCTGAGTACAGAGCAGGAAGTAATCCCTGAGCACCACCAGGTATGGCATAAAAAATACAAACCAAAAAAAAAAAAAGAAACAACAAAAAAATGCTAATATAGAGATATCATATTTATGTAATGCATATTTAAGTTTTACAAATTAGTTTTCCAAAGAAAATATAAAAAGGTTCCCCTTTCCATCCTTACTTATAAATGTTTCTTAAAATATTTCTTAAAATATTTTCTTAAAATATTTCTACCAACATCTTAAATTACATTAACATATCTAGAATTTGTGTAGATCCTTGTGCCGGGTACTAGAGATGTAAGTGAAATAACTTCCAATTATAGTTGGACCAAATACAATAAGAGAAATTGATATTGACCAGTTACCTCCTTGCAATCAGCAGAAATACTGCCAGCATTTTTACAGATGAATGAGACGTAAGAGGATCTGAAAGGTTTTAGCTGGAAAACTTTCTTGAATAATTGAGAAGGATTTACAAATTGATGAAACATATCCGAATTAGTTATAACTTATTTCCAGTTGTTAGCTATTTCCACTTATGCTCCTGAAGGATTAATACGGTTATTAAGACAGAATGTCTCAACTGGTAAGTGTTTTAATCTGTAACGTGTCCTGGTTGGCAGCAACTGTGTAGTCTTAATAGTACCTAATTTTTTTTACTGTTATAACACATCACTGGCATAGTCAAGCATACTATTTATCATTTTATATCTTATGACTAAAGTATTCAATATTATTTTAGACAAACATATTTTAGGTAATGTTTAAATAATAAAAATATTTGGATAGAACTAGAGCAAGAGTACAGTGGGTAAAGTGCTTGCTTTGCACACAGCTAACCTGAGATTTGATCCTCAGCAACATATATGGTCATATATGTGACACAGAGAATTCTAGCATTCCTAGGTTTGTTCCCTCAAAAAATAAGTGAACTACCAAGAAAAATATTATGAATAGTTTATTCCTTTATGACTTAGAATGCAATGAATCAAATATGACTTATTTCTTACATCTAGCAAACCTGAATAGTTAGTTCTAGGATATATGAGATATGTCTAAAGTCACAGAAAGGTAAAACAGGTTATGTTTTTTCCTAATTCCTGTTTAAAAAACATTATGCTGCCACTGTACATTTATCCATACTGTTTTAACAATGCTTTTAGAGTTACATGTCAGTAGAGCAAAGATAGCATATTCTGCATTTTGATAAAGTTTTAATAGGCATCGACATTCCAATGACAGTTTAAATTTACCATATGAAAAATCTTTCAGTTAAGATTTATAAGACCAGCTCCTAGAAACTAGTAAAAATAACGATTAGACAGGTAAGAAAATAAGATGAATGATGATTCTAGTGCCTACAACTAACCCTAATTCTAATAAGTGATTTAATAAAAATAATTCCTGGGATGCAACGTTGTTCAGTTCTTTATCAATGCAGATAAAAGGAACAATTCTTGTAGTTCTCAGTCAGGGACTAGAGAGTTAACAAGTGCCAGGCTTGTTGCCTGGGCAATGAGAACCAATATCACAGTGTCTCACTTGTTTTTTTATCATCAGAAACCACTATTCCCAACAGCAAAAATTCCTGGTAGTTTCAGTCTCATCTCCTATAATGTTAAAAAATGCCTACAAACCTGTTTATCATCTTCTCTTATCCAAAATCAAGTCCCCAAATGCCTGCACAGTCACCTGTGAAAATAGTGTTTCTGAAGATCCAGATTGAAATCAATGTTGTTAACCTTCTCGGGCGATAGACTGAAGGCAGTAACCTCATTTTACTGCAACAGCATTTATATAAAAGAGATTCACCTGTATGTAAATCTGAGTTTATAAGGGAAAAATAATTTATACATTTGATAGGATCATGATGAGGAAAGTATTTTAACAAATATTCAAAATATAAAAATAAAGATATCAAAAAATTCTAAATATTTTACTCTATATTGTTATTATAGCTGAGAGTCATTGGATTTTATATTTGGAAGAATATTAACAGGAATCTGTTAGTGAAAAATCTTAAACATGGATGCCATGTTAAGTTGCTTTCTGCCAAGAAAAGGGTTTTTAAGTAAAATATAGTTTGTGAAGTAGATAGTATAACATAAAATGACATACATTTTATTATACTACAGAATGTTAAAGAAAAATTATAACACATAATTTAAGTAGAGAATGGAATTGTAAATCTAAAGATTAGCACACAATAACATTCTCATGTGTAAAATTAACATATTAAGATAATTTTTGTAAAATAAACTAATAATATAGACAAAATATATAGTGAAATATTTTTTTACTCACCAAACAAAAATTCAAGGTATTTCTTACTTTGCATGTTATATCCAATCTTCTACCACTACCAAACATTTTAAGGCACTTATTTGCAAGCTGACTATGAATTCACTACCATTAGAGATTTCTTTTGCAGTTAAGTTTGTACTTCTGTGCCTAAGTAGTGTCTCTAAAACAGCAAGCCTTTAATAAATGTGTTTTACATGACAAGATGAGTGAATGCAGAATATATGCTAGGACTCAGTCAGTTTCCAGGATAACAATGTAAATTACCAGATACTCACAAAGTTTAGTTGCCATATGATATGTTTAACTATGCTAACAAAATAATTATAACAAATATTTATTGTTTAAATAAAAGTTTTTCTCATAGTTCTGAAAATAAAAGTGTTAGCAGATCTATGAGTATGCCTGGTTGTAGATGAGCTAGCTGTATTCTCAGAGAGCTGAGATGGCTCTTTGGTATCTTATAAAGTCATTAAATCCTTTAGTAGGACTCTACCTATTGACTGCATTTAAACCCACCATAATTGCTTCTAAAAGGCTCCAGCTTTGAGTGCCATCTCTTTAGGAGACTGGTATTTTTGAAACATAAATTTATAGTAAGATAGACATAAATATTCAATTCATGACAGTTGAGAATACAGAAACAAAAGTAGAACATGGTAATATAAAAATATTCAATAGTGATCAAAAAGATACATAATAAATGTATCAAGATAAGCACATAATCAGGGGAGCAGAAGATTGTGTATATATATTCTCTTTTAAAAACTAGAATGTCATATTGAACAAAATATACTAGTTCATGTCTTCATGGAAAATGAACTAAAATAATGCTATAAGAGGTTAGACAGGAGAGTATACAATGGATAGGACACTAACTTTGCATAAAGTAAACATGATTTCAATCCCCACCATTCAACTCTGTTTTGCTTTATCCCAGCAGGGTTAATCTCTGAGCACATAACTAGGAATAAATCCTGAACCATAAGGCATGGTGTCCCCAAAATTAAACAAAACAAAACAAAAATAGGCATATGCATACTAGAGCATTTCAGCCCTCCACTTCTCTTCCAATATCTTACTCTTATTCGTCATTGCAAGAGAGAGTAGAGTGAAAGGGATATAAATTCTAATACATTTGTGGCTGTAGGAATTCAGGCTCATTTCACCAAATCCTGCAACGGTCTGTGAATTGAATTCTACCCTCCTCATCACAGGTCCAGCTTCGGAGCAGCAGTTCCAGCACAGAAAGGAATCCAGTTTTCTTTATTGGAACAGCATACATGCCAGTTGTTTCATTATAGTCACTTTAGTTGTCTGAAGCTACTCCTTGCTCTCTAGAAAATTGGAAACTATCTAACCTCTCAAGACTCTCACCAGATCTGTGCAGTTCCTGTTCGCTCCTCCAGCAATGCTGTTGGAGCTCTGTCTTAGGACTCTAAGAAGGGCAGCCTATTCCAAAA
Source organism: Crocidura indochinensis (assembly GCA_004027635.1). Taxonomy (NCBI): domain Eukaryota; kingdom Metazoa; phylum Chordata; class Mammalia; order Eulipotyphla; family Soricidae; genus Crocidura; species Crocidura indochinensis. Next base: position 15,345 of record PVKC010001484.1, read on the forward strand.
CCAGTGGCAACTCTTATTTTCCCTGAGCATTCTGGGATTATCTCAGTTGGCAGCACAGCTCATAGCAACTACTGACACAAGATGGCTTACTTCTAGGTAACAACATTCTGTCTGTCTGTCTGTCTGTCTTTCTGACTGACTGACTGACTGTCTCTGGCAGCAGCTCTTTCCAGAGGCCAACACCCTCCCACCCCACACACAAGTAAGGTCCTTTCCAAATGGAAACAAGACAAATATGGTAAAATGCCAACACCTATCTTTCTGAAAACATGGTGGACAGGAGCATATACAAACCACTTCCCAAAGTTCATACTTCCAAGGTCCCATTGCTTTTCCTAATTTTCCTGACTGAAGAAATCATTCTTGCTCAGGACTTCCAAACTTAGTTAAAAGAAAATTCCATCACTTCCCTATATGACGCAATGACTAAATATGGCACCAAAAAAAGAGATTAATGCATTAATTTTTGTTCCATATATGAGCCCAGAATGGTCAATGACCTTCAGCACTAGTGAAATCATTACCGGTTCAGAGAGAGTACAGAAGGTAATGCATTTTACATGCATGCGGCTAACCCCAATTCCATCGTTCACAGTGTATGACCCTATGAGCATAGCCAGGAGTGATAGCCAGGAGTGATCTCTGAGCACAGAACCAAGAGAGTCAAAGTATCACTGAATTTGACCCAAACCAAAATCAATTACACCTCCTGTCAAACGATGAAGACAAGTAGAGAAGAAAAAAAAAAAAAATAAAGCTCAACTTACTCTCAGAGACTCCACCAGAGGAATTAACTGCAAGGATTCACCCTCACACAGTAAGTAGTACAACAAATACAAGAAAAAGATCAAGTAGAAACCATCAAACTCAAAGAGTAAATATAATAACCCAGGAATTTCTATTATTGCCAAGCAGCTATGGAAACTATGAGAGAATGATTTTAGTGATACCATGTTGAGATGCGGAAGAAGTTTACTGAGCTCAAGGATATGACGTCACTGTTATTCAGCAAAGTACAAGAAAGTATGAGATAGAGAAGTGAGAAAACTGCATTTAAAATGGCTTCTCCTATATAGGTTAAAGAAAACAGTAAAGTAACAACAAATGGTCAAAGTCATCAAAGTTTTTAACTATAAAATTGAGTTTATGTGGAAGGGATTGGGGTGGCTGGAAGAGGCCTTTAGAACACTGGTTGGACAAAAAAGGCACTCTGGTGATATTGTTCTGGAATAAGGCATGTATGAAAAGTATAATAACAGTATTGCAAATCCAAGTATCTCAAAATGCTTAAATAATATTTTACATATCTTTATAGCACTGCTAATAAAATCACTGAAATTTTCTAATTTTACATAAGGATGCTTTCACATTTAATTTTTAGTTTTCTTTGTGAATTTCTTACAAAAAAGATACTTTTAGAAAAAACAGTCTATGAAACATCAGGGAGTACAATAGGTAGAATCCTTGTCTTGTACATACTTGTCTTGAATTCAATCCCTGTTGCCCCACTGGTCTCCTAAATCCTCTCAGTATTGATTCCTTGAACATAGAGTCAGGAGTGAGCTCTAAATACAGCTGTATGTGACACCTAATACACCACACCCCCAAAAAGGAAAATGTAAGCAAATCTATGTACTCACAGAAAAATAGAAGCAGATGTAGAGCAATTGATGGGATTATTGAAAAATAAGCAATCACAGGGCCCGGGAGATAGCATGGAGGTAAGGCGTTTGCCTTCCATGCAAAAGGTCATCGGTTCGAATCCCGGTGCCCCATATGGTCCCCCGTGCCTGCCAGGAGCAATTTCTGAGCATGGAGCCAGGAGTAACCCCTAAGCACTGCCGGGTGTGACCCAAAAACCAAAAAAAAAAAAGAAAGAAAGAAAGAAAGAAAAATAAGCAATCACAAGTTATTACTTCCAGAATTATTTTCGTAATTATTATATCTGAGCATTTTCCTTTGTGAAATATGATTCTGGACCCAAAGTCTCACACAAGCATAGCAAATCTACCACTAAGGCACATTCTCAGTATTTCAGTTCAGAATAGCTGCAATTGTAACAGCTGAATATTTTAAAATGTAAAGGGCTCCTTTAAAGGTAAATTAATATTACAGATAGACGATAGAAGGCTTAAAGTAATTTCTACCAATATCTGTATAGATTGTCATTATATAATAAACCAATTTTCTATCATTATGTTTCTCAGTGCTGCCATTTAGTTTGAATTACCTTTCATTTCTAAAATGATTTCATTTATTCTAAGTTAAAAACTTGTTTATTTTATAAAACTATTGTCCGTTTACTTTAGGTATATGCACAACTAAATTATCCTATGGAGCTTTTAGTTACTCCACCATTTTTTCAAACATTACTTACTGTTCATTTCAAAGAAAAAAATTTAGAGTGAAAGCAATAGCAACAATGAATTCAAGAACCATGAAATTGGAGCATTGAAATAAATTGCACTAATTTTGCTTAAGATTTGAACACTTCCAAATGAATCCTCTTAGCATAAACGATCAGATAATAAAATGTCTCATTTCAGACAGATCTCAAATGCATAAGGATTCATTCATCAGAAATGAGATGCTATAATAAAAACAATGCAAATTATAGACCAGAAATTGGGTCTTGGGACTTTGGCAAGTCCACAGGAGAACAGTACTCTCTGGTGATTCAGAACTTCTAGTAATGACTAACCAAACAGAAATATCTTTAGGAGAGATTCCAAATAATTTTACAAAGTAGAAGATACAAGTTCATCATAGCGACACACACAAAATATATATAAATATAGGGGTCAGAGCAGTAGTGCAAGTGATAAGGCCTCTGCCCTGAATGCACTAGCATAGGACCCACCTCGGTCGGAATCCCTGGCATCCCATATGGTCCCCCAAGCCAGGAGCAATTTCTGAGCACATAGAGAGGAGTAACCCCGGAGATGGTGTAGCCAAAAAAAAAATACAAATATATATATATACATATATATACATATATATATATATGCATACCTATATTTCTTCACTTGGTTTTTACTGACCATGGCAAAGTGAAGTTTAGTTTCAAAGTTTAGTGGTTTAGTTTCAAACTCTTGATCTCTTAAATTTGTTTGGAAGAACTTGAAGAAAGCTAAAGTTTGACTTATATACCTGCATTTATCCTACAAATACATCAAATTATTCATTTATTGAGAAATTATAAGCCTTTGTCTTGAAATATGCCATTGCTCTAAGTAACTCAGGGAGTCAGGGATATAGCAGCAGAGTTATTACTATGTTCCTGATTCATCTGCTTCCACATTGACCCTAGCATTGGTTCATGTAGCACTGAATGTAACTGAGCATTGTTGGATGTGGCCCTGAGGTCTCCACACAACATTGAGATATACCTAGTAGTAACTAGCATAGCAGAGCCCAAGTACCTACACATCCGAGGACCCTCACTCTTTTTTTTTTTTTTTGGTTTTTGGGCCACACCCAGTGACGCTCAGAGGTTACTCCTGGCTATGCGCTCAGAAGTCACTCCTGGCTTGGGGGACCATATGGGAAACCTGGGGTTCGAACTGCAGTCTGTCCTAGGCTAGCACAGGCAAGGCAAGCACCTTACCTCCATCGCCACAGCCTGGCCCCCTAGGACCCTCACTCTTATATTTCATGACTACGAGTGCCCTTGTAACCCCTTATCATCACTTAGAAGTCCCCATCAAAGAAAAGTAGTATCTCTACACTTGAAAAACAAAAAAATTATTTACATATAGATTTTTCTCCTTTCAAAAACATGGGATATGATCCTGAAATAAAATGTCACTGATATCTCACGATAGTTAATCAATTCTTCCATTCAAGCGCTTTAAATGTTAAGTTTATCATTTTCTCTTATAATTCTCCATCTTTAAGGGTGGTGTCATATAATTGATTTATTTTTCAAGCCTCAAAATTATATTTGAACCATTTCAGTCATATGGGAAATATACTTTCTTTTAAAAATGTAAAATAATATGAATTTACTGGATGAGTACTTGAAAGCCCTAGAACAATTTGAACTTACTTCACACACTCATTTGAGCTTTCTCTGTAGCTCTGTCAGTAAAGACAGATTTCTATGACATCACTCAAGTCTGACAAATAAATGGAACATAATTTATTGCAATTCAGCTATTTCCTAAATTTCATTATGTCCCACACTCACCTGCAGTGCTATTTTTAAATAATGAAGTCATTTAAAAACAATTCCATAGTTTGCCATGTCTTTATTCTTCCAGCTCTATAGACTCACTCTATTCATGAAGGAAATGTAAACCAAGCTGTGAAAAATTATGAATACAATAGCCATTCAGCTAAAAATGGCAATCTCAGAAAAAGAGGCAAGCCACATTCCTACTCTACCAAAGCACTTTAACAGCATTCACCACCAATAAACTTTGCTTCACCAATGTTTCTAAGTCACCAATTAATCACAGATCTCTGCAGAAATGCCAAACTGACTAAACTCCAAGTATGCTGGTATTTGGACTTTCTTGAAGTGAGTGTAGGGACCTTTCCATGCACCTTCTCTTACTTCTGGGAGCTTTGGCAGCTGAAATCAGGCCCCACAAAACTCAAAATATCAGCAACAGAGCTTTGAATTCCTGGACTATGTGGTACCTTTACATAGCCCAAAGAAGACAACAAATATTTTTAATATGACAACCGAGTAAGAACACACCAATTTAGATATTAACATGAATTCAAAGATACCTAATGTTCCAAAACAAAACAAATAACCAAAAATCAATTAGAAATAAATGCTTCACAAAACTTTCTGACAATGACTTTATTGTGAAAAACAATAATTTCACAAGTTTTCATATTGCTATACTTTTTAAAAATATTTTTTGCAACTAACCAGTAAATAAGCCATACAAATATATCACTTTGTGCTTGCAAGGAGGTAGGCCTGGGAATGGGTAGTAATCCAGGGAAAATGGTGGAGGAAATTTTACACTGGTAATTGGATTGTTCTTGGAACAAATGTATTTATAAGTATTATGTAACACATGATCTTTAAATAAAGTAATTTATAAAAAATAAAATAAAACAATGCTAATCTATAAATACTTGTTTTTCCAGATTTCTAAATTAGAAAAAGTTTCACTAAATATTCTAATATCACTGAGAAAAAGTCTTAATACATCAGGCAAATAGAAGAGAATTGGGACAAATTCATAAAAGAAGCATTTATGTAAACTGAGTATGCAAAGATATTTCAAAGAACTTCTGAATTAAAGCACCCAATTATCATTTAACAGTAAATAATACTAAAGTCAAAAGAAGGTGGATGACTTTATGATTGTAATTAACCTTGCTAATGGTCAAAGGGATTATGAGAACTCAGATGTGGTTCTGTGAATAAGAATAGCAAATAATTTGTTAATAGGTAAAACCATTTAATGGTGTTCCTTATTGTGTTCAATTATTGTGATAATGCAAACCTCAAGTATCTATTGTTTGCTATGAATTATTAAACTCAATATGATGCATTTAAAGGATGAAATGTTACTCACAAATGACCACTTTTTTAATGCAACTAAAATTAAGAGTGTATATGTCTACCTGTGTACATGAGGAGCAGAGTGCCAGAGTTTTCCAAAGGAGCTGTACCAGTTTACATCTCTAGCAAAGCATTCAAGGGTTTATTTCTCTCAGCAACTCACGACTGTTATTATATTTTCTACAATAATTATCCTAACATATATTAGGTGATACTTTACCACAGTTCTGACTTATATTTCTCTAGTGGATATCTTTTCATGTATATATTGGTTGTTTATGCTTTTTTGTAAATATGTCCATTTTTCTCTAGGTCTTATTCAAATTTTTTTTATTGAGTGATATAAGATCTTTATGTGTTCCATATATATGAGATGTCAGGATTCAAACCACAGTCTGTCTCTCTGTCCTAAATCTGTAGCATGCAAGGCAAATGCCCTAATGCTTGCCTGGGCTCCATTAGAAAGTGAACTGTTTGAATTATTGGGGAAATCTAATATATAATATGATAATCTACTTGATAATATTAAATATTTGAAATTTTTTATGAGATTAGATTTTTAATTTTTTTCATTCAAAAAGCAATAGTGTGATATTGATGGAGATGTTTGCTAATGCTTCCATGGCAATAAATGTAATCAGATACTATATAAAACCAATATATATATACTTGGATCCCTTAAATTTCCATATTATTTTAATTTTTACTACACAATAGCCAAAAATGGGTGTGGGTGCTGTGGGAACACGTGGCTTTCTGAGTGTGATGAACAAATAACTAAAGAGTTGACACCAGGTGTTGACTACATTTTACTTCTATTTTACATGGAGTTATTCAAGCTCACATCCAATTTACCTCCTTAGACTGAAAAAAATCTATTCCTGCACATCCCCTACCTGTACAACTCAAAATTGAAAGAAAAAGAATAACAAGAACCAGCCATTGGGAGATGTGTATAAGTAGCTCCTTGACCAATATAGTTTTTTCCTAGCAAGTAGGGTAAGTATATAAAAATCTTAACTATAATATTTTAGTGTGACCTTAAATATTTATTTAGAAAGCTGTCCTCCCAAAACTCTGTAAGTCCTACAATTTACAAATTTTTAAAAAAAAAATTATTGGTGTAGTATATAATACCAAATCTTGGAGTAGAAGAACTGAACTAGCTCTAAAATTTAATTCTATTTCATAATAGAAAAAATGAACAACTTTAAGATACTTTTAAAAAGTTTAACAGTAAAGTGCTATATAGCTGCTTATAACTATTAATAGCAAGAATATCAGTAACTATAATATAAACATCTTTAACTAAAGAGCAATTCTGCTAATTTTGCTATTAGAATCAAGGACAATTATATACAACCAGGTGTGCTGCAGATTTTTTCTTTTATATTTGAATATGCACCCAAAGTCTTTAATAATGATACATTTTAATAGCACAAGGACTACTAAAATAAGTAAACTATTTTTATTTTTAATAGCATGGTTTGTTGCACAGACACCACGAATACACATTGCAAATTCTACTTCTATGGAAACCTTTTGTTTAAAATCATAACAATGCTCCTTCATATAAAAGTATTTCCTCAGGCACTGCATGCTCTAATTTCAAATTATTTCCTTTACTCACCTACCTAGAGTCTTCCCAATAAAAATAACCAGAACTACCAGTAAGATATAATAGTGTGGTCTAGACATGTCAAATTATGCATGATCAAATACAAACCACTTAGTATAGATTTAATATGTTTGATCATGGGTGTGAGTAATTTAAAACATTGTTACTAGTTACAATATTTATTTCTCATTTTACTTATCTCAAATATATTTGCTGAACTCTCCTCATGCTTTGTCTTTGATTAATGTTTCTATTAACAACCCCATCAAATAAGATTTTTCATGTGAAAAGTTCTGAAAGGTGTGGTGATTTTTGTTAGGAATATGTCTTACTCATATTTAAAATACTCTACTTGCAATTACTGGCTTGATATCCTAAAAATAATAGGTGCCTGTATACATTTGTTGGCTATAAAAGTTTTGAAGCAAAGCTCTACAAAAGTTGCAGCAAAATATTATTTCATCGGCTCATAATATAGACTATAGTACCCAAAGTCTAATGTTTGACCATACACAGTACAAAGTGAATGTCTATTCATTTCAAAAAGCCCATGCTTGTAAATTTGGTCTGTTTTGCTCTAAGGAAACATGTTAGTAAATTCATGAAACATATAACATATTATCTAAGGGGGAAGCCTTGATCATTTTTAAGATTCAAAAGTGAAAAGTTCTTCTTAAATAGCAGGATAATTTGAAGTAACTTACATTTGAGACAATTTTATGGTGAAAGGTATAACTTACATTTTGTCCATTGAATGAAACATGATATATATATATATTATTTATTTTAATCATAGTGGTTTACATGTCGTTCACAGTAATATTCCAGTTACATACAAACATTGAATCAGGGGAATTCCCATCACTGAGTTGTCCTCCCTCCACCTCCGTTCCCATTCTGCCTCCCATATCCTCCACCCTCTCCCCGGGGTCTTCTAGATTGAGTGAGTTCCTCTGTTTCTGGTTTATTACTTATTGATCTTTTATCTGATTGGGCTTGGTGTCTCCATTGCTATATATTATTTCAACTATTCATGACATTTTTTAGTGTCTTTACATTTCAGGCTTAAATTATAAAAGTCTACTTTTCTTCTTTAATCTGTTCTTGATTTTTATCTGCTAAATAGGATGCTTGAAATTAAACAATTTAGTTTAAATTTATCAAAAATTAATAAATCACATGATGCAAAATAAAACATAGATTACAGTGTAAGTGAATAAATAAAAGTATGCAAAAGCTTTAGAAAATTTGAATATATATTCAAGATCGTTTTATTCACCAAGTAGTTCAATTACTACTAAATTTTCTTAACACATATTAAATTATTTCTTTCAGTTCTCATCATGAAAGAGTTGTCATTAGCTAACAGGTTTTAAAAGGTTTCAAAGCAGATAAACTCGTTAATACATTGGACACATAAAATTAATAATTTTCACAGAAAGGTATCTTATGGAAAAATAAATAAAAAATGAAGAGGTGAAAATAAGTTGTCACTGGATGCAAACCAGAATGTAATTTTACAAAAATGCCACACCTTTATAAACATATTTGCAACAAGCATTGCTTTATTTTGTTGTCACTTTAAAATTCAAATAGTTAACAATATCATATTTTCACTATTAGTATTGATAATTAGGCAGGTATTTCACCTCTGAGAATAACTAATCAAAATATGTGAAAACATATGACAATATACAAAAAAGCAAAGTGATAAAAAAAAGTCTTTTTTTTCTTTTTTTCTTCTCAAACTCAACCAGAAAAGGGCTCTAAGAACCTGATCTTTCTAAATATGTTATTTCCTCTGGTTATTTACCTCAGCTGTGTTAACAGAATTTTATATCAAATAGACTGGTTTTCAAATAGACTGGTTTTTCAATTTTTGGTTAAAATGGGGAAAAAGAATAGAGGTTATTGTATTTTCCTCTAAAGAGGAGACTTGTTTGGTATTTTGAGTCATTGTTTTTTATTTGTTACAAAATTAAATACATGATGAAACAATAAGAAAAGTATAGACTGTACTCAAATTATTCTAACAAGAGTTAACAAGAGGTCTGAGACTATACATTACTATGATCAAGCTAAATAGACTAACATTCTATACTAATATGTAAATTACATTTATATATGTAAAAATGAATTAAATAAATGCTAAGTAAAACATGATATATCAATATCATTATATATTAATATTATATATAATATAACTTATAATAATATGATAAATGATATTATAGACTTATAATGTGTGTATCCAATTGTATATTAAATATTCTATAAATATATATTTAAATAAATATATACAAATAAATTTATTAATGACTATATTAATAAATAATATTATATATGTTATATAATATAAGGTTATATTAATAAATATATTAAATATTATATATTATATAAGTATTATAGACCTATAATGTATATTATATAATTATACTAACAAAATTATCTCTGCAGTAGAAAGAAAAATAAGATTCGATTCTATTCTATTTCAGTTGGTTACTTGATTTTTTTTTTTTTGTTTTTTGGGCCACACCCAGTGACGCTCAGGGGTTACTCCTGGCTATGCGCTCAGAAGTCACCCCTGGTTGGCCTGGGGGACCATATGGGGCACGGGGGATCGAACCGCGGTCCGTCCAAGGCTAGCGCCGTAAGGCAAGCACCTTACCTTCAGCGCCACCGCCCAGCCCCGGTTACTTGATTTTTAACTTACACTATTTAGCATGAAACTTTGCCACAACTTTATTCCTTTACTCTTTCAATAAATATTTAATGAATATATATTCTGTATCAGAATATGTGATAATTTTTCCTTGATACCACAAGTTTTGCTAAAAATAAGTTAAACATGGGCAATACCCTGATTTCAGAAATACACTGAAAACATCTTTTAAGAGTTAATAAAAACCACTCAATCTAGAAGACTCTGGGGAGAGGGTGAAGGATATGGGAGGCAGAATGGGAACGGAGGTGGAGGGAGGACAACTTGGTGATGGGAATTCCCCTGATTCAATGTTTATATGTAACTGGAACAATACTGTGAATGGCATGTAAACCACTATGATTATAATAAAAAAAATTTGTAAAATTTAAAAAGAGTTAATAAAAACCTGATGGTCAATTTTGACATTGAAAAATATGGTAAAACAATGCATGGGAATTATATAAGCTGAAAAACTATTTAACTCTGTGATATCTCCAACTATTGTGGTAAATTACTTATTATAATTTGTATTTTGCTTTGAGATTTCTTACATTAATATTGTTGCTTTTTTGAAATTTTTAAAAAAAATATTTGTATACTTCAATTGTCATTTGTGCTTTTAAACTCCTTCCTACCAATCCCTCTTCCCCTAACTAATTTATCACATACATTTAGGATTTACCTCTAATCTTTTATTTTCTTTAGTAAAATCTAAGCTTAGATGTTTCCATATCTTCAAACACTATTCTATTACTACTCTTTTTGTTCACTGATAAAACTAATTAAAAGAACATAACTGAACATGAAAGTTTTGATAATATTCAAAAGTGAAAAATGTTTTCTTCACTAGCAGGAAAAGTTGAATGATTTTACACTTAAGACAATGTTATGGTGAAAGTCAGAACTTAAATTATTTTGTCTGGTGAATGACACATGATGTATACACCTGTTGATGTTTAATAATGTACTCCCCCAAATATATGACATATTAAAATATATAATATATGCATGCATATGTGTTTATACCTATGTGTATACATGACATACTTATAACATCCCAATATAATGTTAGTAGAAAAAATATCTCCTTTGTTCTGACTCTATAATATGTGGTTGTATCAGGATAAAGTTATCAAAATAGCATGACCAGATGAATAAGAAGATTCTATTCATTCTGATCAATCAAGTCAACAGAGATACAGGAAATATAGTTTATTATTATTATTTAACTCAGAAAGGAAGCTATGAAACATCAATGCTTAAATTTCTAATAACAAAATTTTACCTTCATTTTAAGAAAGGAAACTTAAGAAACTGAAACCACCTTATAGATATCTAGAATCCAGTATGAAGAACTATGAAAAACCAAAGTACCATAATCGTATGCCTACAATGCAACATTTGTTAATTCAATCATATTCAAACATGAGATAAAGATGGTATATAATGGCATCAAACTGCTCATTGAAAATTTTCCATCAAACTCCTAAGCCTAAAAGAGATATTATTTATGTGGCATTTAAACTGTCTCAATACTAGTAGCAATATTACTTTTTGATTCTTATTAATTCTCTCATGTACTTATTTGTGCACATTTATTTTCTAACTGTTTTCTCTAATAAATAAAATGAGAATTCTGTATAGGTAGGACAACTGGTTTCACAACAAGTTTAAAACAACCTACTGATAATATAAAAAGAAATGACTCATAGCTATAAGTGAAATTGAATCAACTTAAAATGTTCTTTGGCCCATTAGAAAGCACTGAAAATTTTGTTATAAGTTCTGATAAATATGAGACAAAATTACATAATCACATATATACATGGTGATATTCAAGCGAGGAAGGTTAACATTGGATGTAGGGGTGATTAATGTTGTTGCTGGGAAAGCACATGCCTTATATTATCCTGGTCTTGTTTCTATTCTCTACAACCAAAACCAAAACTTTTTTTAAAACTGCATTAAAATTGTAGAAAAAGATAATTTAAGTTAGAATGGCATCACTTTATATGGTAGATGCTTATGTGTAAGCACACATGCATATGTTCTACATACATGGCATGTTTCTAAATATAAACTAACAAATTATAAAAATTATTAAAGAAAAAGTAATTGTGAATAAATACAATGGTCTTAAAGATGATAGAAACTAATCAAGAAGAGAAAGACTAATCAGTCAAGTTACTCATATATTACACCCAGGTGTGAAAAAAAGTGACATTCAATACAATGAGCTAAATGACAAAGTAGAAATTGTGTATTTCTAGGTGATTAATAAAAAATAAAGGTACTATAAACAAGAGCTGAATCAACTAATTAAATTCTTAATATACTATGAAGTGTAACAGAAGTTAAATGGTAAAATATTTGATAAACCACCATGCATTTTAATAAAATCAGCATAGCATCATGATAAAATTTGAGATGATAGATTGTTGTAACAATTATGTCACAGGTATAACTTAATAAAGATGATTGACATAACAATGAAACTTTATAGTAAGAGAAATTCAGTTTGAAGATCAATAAGAGAAGTGAGTTGGTATACTTCTCTTATTACTGTAAAATTTATACATAATATATATGATTGCTTGAGGTCAGTCTGAAAAATATCCCAGAAATTTTAATCACCATCCCCAGAAGAGGAATTCTGCCCCCGCCTTCCCCCTTCTCTCCCCCCCCCACCCCCACGTTAGGAGCAGCACTCAGAAATCTTAGGAGTGCAAACCCACAAGGACGGGGCTGAGTGTGGAGTCCTGCAGAGATGTCTAAGCAATTAAGATACCCCTTTTTCTGGGAAAAAAAAGTCATCCCAACTTACAAGGCTGCTCTTAAAACACCTAATAAAGGAGTAAGAGAAGTCTTACCCCTTATTCAGAAGCCTGAATCAGCAGCAGACTACAGCTCAATACGTATTTACAATCTTGCTAATAGAAACCATCTTAAATTACACTGAGCAAGAAAAAGACTTAAAGGCGAACTCAAATACTGCAAGCTAAGTGCAGGGTAACAGAAGGACGCCAGCAACTGTATTTTCCCAGTCTATATGTAGCCACTTCCTCTCAACCCATCAAAGACTGATAGCAAGCAGCTAAGTGTCCATAGTAGGGCCACACAGGACTACTTTTTACAATCCAGTCTGGGTCAATCTTGAACCACTGAATTATAGTACAACCAGATACTTTTCAAGATGGCTTAAGACCAGTAATAGAACTACAGTGAGACACTGGAAATTTTAATTATAATTATAAAATCTATGCAAGTACTTGGTGGTACAGGTGTTATAGGACACACATGAGTAAGAACTCCCATTTGATGCCCCATCCTGATAGTCAGAAACAATACAACGGGTTAGATACCATCAACTGCGAACCCTCTAAACAAAACAGGTTTTGGTGTTTGAACTACACTTGTGATCACACGTTCCCAGCAGCTGCCTAGAGCAATACAAAGTCATAGGCATAGTCTCTGAAATATGTATGAATCCCAGATTTTCACGCAGGCTTTCAGTAAAATCAAATCTTCATTTCTATTCCTCACATAATACACAGGAAAGAGTTCTTATTAATATGTGAGTAAAGAAAAAAGAGAATTCCAGATATCTGAAATTTTTATAAACTCACTATTTTAAGGGTTCCAAGAAATAATGGTAAGAACGATAACTGAATTAAGACTATCACTGGAAGAAAAATCCAACAAAGAAAAAATATGTGAGAAAAATACAATCAGAAACCAGTTAGCAAAATAGCACAGTAGCTAAATAATAAAATCAGAGAGGGCCTTAGTAGTATGTCAGAATTCAAAGAATAAACAAATAATCTTAAGAAAAGGGTAGAGGGTCGTAGAGATAATATGGAGATAGGGCATTTGCTTTGCATGCAGAAGGATGGTGGTTCAAATCCTGGCATCCCTGTGAGGAGCAATTTCTGAGCATAGAGCCAGGAGTAACCCCTGAGCTCTGCTGGGTATGACCACCCCACCCCCCCAAAAGAAAAGAAAAGAAGAGAGTAGATAAAACCATCTTAAGAATTAAAATTAGGGGCCCGGGAGATAGCATGGAGGTAAGGCGTTTGCCTTTCATGCAAAAGGTCAGCGGTTCGAATCCCGGTGCCCCATATGGTCCCCCGTGCCTGCCAGGAGCAATTTCTGAGCATGGAGCCAGGAGTAACCCCTGAGCACTGCCAGGTGTGACCCAAAAACCAAAAAAGAACATATATATAATTAAAATTATAGGAAAATATTCTTAAAAGTAAAATATATGAAATTTATAGGAAAGCATCAAAATACTAAAAATATAGAGGATTCAGGATAGAGGAAAAGTGGGAGAGTTATTGGTTGTAGCAATAATAATATTCAAGAATGTTCCCCAATATGAAGAAATCATATACACAGATCCAGGAAGCACAAAGATTAAAACAAAATAAAACCAAAAAATATAAATACCAAGATATTGAATAACTAAAATAGCAAAGTTCAAATATAAAGATACAATCTTGAAATCAACAAGTAAAGCTTATATAGAAGTAATATAGGGTTCCTCAAACTTTTTAAAAAGGGAGCAAATTTACTGTTCCCCAGACCGTTGGAGGGCTGGACTATAGTTTAAAAAAATTATGAACAGTAAAGGCCCATGGGTGTAGTTTGAGGACCCTGCCCAAGACCGAGAGGAGGAGTCGAGAGACAGAGATAAGGAGGAGAATCAAAGTGAGGTGCATATCCCACAAATGAGCACTGCATCAGCTTCTAAACATGGCAGGCAGCTATGGAAAAAACACCCAATTGTACAGAATGTCCTCAGCAGAAATTCTGCACATCATGTATGATTTACAATATATTTGACAAAATTCTACAGTCTGATGGGAACAATATATATAGCCAATATTTTTTTTAAAACTCCATAAAGAATATTAATCTCAGTTAATAACTCCCAATGTGGAAAGTATCACCCCCTGGGACACTGACCTGATATAGGAATCAATAAAAGTGTCCTGTTCAATTGGGAACATTAAAGGAAAAGCACAAAGAAAAAAATAATGTGCATTTATTATTTTCTGTGTACTTAGGTTAAAGTTATAGTGATTGCTTTATTTTCCAAATAAACAAATGCAAGTCGAACTGATCAGCAGGCAACTTCATATAAAGTACTTAAGCAAGTGTTTGCAAGCAGGTATGTTATGTAGTATTAGAAAAACTAGCATGCATCAGCAAGAATCTGTGTGTGTAATTTCATTTTTATAATACAGTCTAAACAAGTAACATGTATGGATTGAATCTAATTTAGATTATTTCTGAGTCATGTGATAATGCAGCTAATAATACTAGAAGTTCAATTACTAGTTTAAAATTGCAAATCGTTTTCATTGACTTTTATCTTTATAGAATTTGAATCACATAAAACCTATATTGTTGTTTCAATAAAATCACAGTTTCTGTGTCTTTGTTTATAAAATAATAAAATCATAGAAGGCTTGTGTCAATATAACATATTGAATATATATAACAATATAACATATTTGAAGCACGTAATCAACATATTTGGAATATTTAGGACAATACTAGTGAACACAGATGAGTAAAGTAGTAAAAGAAAACTATTACACATTATCATTTATTTACATCGGTATAATAATTTGTGATTATATCACCAAAAATTTGTCCTTGAGCAATGACATAGAAAAAAGAATTGATGAACTGGCTCAATATGTTAAAAATTCATAATGTGTGCATTGACAAAAGTCCTACTCTGTATTAATCATCCAACACTGCCAGGCAATAAAATATTTTCAACATAAGTATGTGCTCAGCATGATCGGAAGAATGGGCATTTTCCATTCACCCCTGATCTAGAGAAGACATCTCCGAAACATCCAAAGTCGTCTATAACAACAGCTGGAGGCAATCATCTACCATGGAAGACCCTACACTGCGTTGACATCGACCTACTCAAAGAAGACTTCCCTTAACACTGAGAAGACTCAACAACAACTGTGACCTGCTCACTGGACAGGGCTTTCTGTATTGCCCCTTAATTGTGAGGTGAAACTAGAGGATACTCCACACCAGCCTGACTTCAATGTAGGATGTGCAGACTCCAGGATCTGCAATACAGAAACCTGATGCTGACACTAGAGACTGCATGAAAAATAAAACTGTATTGGCACTACAGACAATGACTTGGATTGAATAAACTAAATTGCCTGGAGCCTAGAGTTGATCTTGTGCCAGGAAACTTCAGGGGTAAGGTCTCCTTGTATTTAGACCAAGGCTTTTCCTTTAGAAGTCCCCCATATATTGATGGGCCTATGCAAACAATATTTGTCACTCTAACACCATATTCACTGTGCTTTTTTTGACTCTAACTCTTAAAAAATAAACCTCTTAAACTTTTGATGTTAACTTAAACTAATATGCATATACATGAAAATATAAAAAATACTATGCCTTCAATGTATAAGGGGTCACATAAATCTCATGGCTTTAGATTCCTTTGTGTACTGCCAAAGAAATGTTATAATGTATTACAATCTGGGGACATGTGGACAAAGTAATTTACATGGGTTCTGTCTTAGATTTCTTAACGTTCTTTGACTGTAAGTTCAATATTTAGGCGTCAGCAAGGGGATTTCTTCTGAGAACCCTGTTTATGGGTGATTGTCCTTCCACTGTAACTTTACTTTGTCCTCTCTACATCATTGTGCTCATAATTAAAAATAAAAAAATTTAAAAAAGTATGTGCTCAGAAACCACTCCTGGCTTGGGGGGCCATATGGGACACCGGGGGATTGAACTGCTGTCCGTCCTAGGTCAACCACTTGCAAAGCAAAAGCTCTACCGCTTGTGCCACCGCTCTAGCCTCAGATCAGAAAGAATTTCTTAAATCATATTGATTGCACAACTTTTTATTAAAACAATGAGTCAAATTCTTTCTGCATTTAATAGAAGAATTTATTGATTATCTAAAGGTAAATGTTTGACATTTTAAATATATTTTGGCTCATTATTACAATATAATGAAATGTATAGTTTCTAGAAAACAAAAATTATGCTTTATAATCAATGATTAATTGCAGTATTTGTATAGGCTATTTAAAATATAATTAGTCATAATTATAAAGATGCAAAATAATGTACTAAGTTTAATCAAAACAAAAGCTATTATTTTCATGTTTGCAAAAACTTTTGTACAAATAAAATTTAAAATAAAGGAAATTATCCACTCTCTAAAGATATAAACAATAGAAAAAATATGCCAAGGTCATGCTTGACATATTGTTAGACTTTGACTCTCCTTTCTGACTCCAATGAATTCAAGATATTATTAAAATGAATATACTCAAGTACTCTTGAACTTTTCAAATACAAAGACAGGAGACCCCAGATTATAAGAATTTGTATATGAAATAACATTAGAAACAAAAGAACTAAATTTTAAATTCTAAGATAATTGTTAATATTTCTGACTTAAAATCAGATGCCAATATATATATGTATATATATATATATTGGTTTTTGGGCCACACCCGGTGGTGCTCAGGGGTTACTCCTGGCTATCTGCTCAGAAATAGCTCCTGGCAGGCATGGGGGACCATATTGGATGCTGGGATTCGAACCAACCACCTTAAGTCCTGGATCAGCTGCTTGCAAGGCAAACGGACTGTGCTATCTCTCCGGCCCCAAATACCAATATATTAACTTGGATGATGGGCTATAGAATAAGAGTTTTTATTTTCTTTACCATATTAGCAAAATATTATCTCCATGCAGTTACAAATTCATTAGCTAAAAACAGAGAAACTGACTGAAAACAACTACATATTTAAGAATTTGCTGATAATAAGAGTCAAACACATTGGTAAGTATACATTAGTTTCACCCTTCTCATTAGGATTTTATTAAAAGTTTTCCTTTAATATATATTTATTGTGCTTCATTTTCTTTACTTTTTCTGTATAATGTGAATATTATTAGAATTATAATAGATTTACAAATAATTTTGTCATTTAAAGTTTCAAATTTTCTTATTTGCAAAATATTTTTTTACTATGTTGTAGAGAAGAAGTAGAAAAGTGATACCAAAAATAATGCAAATGTGTCATAGCTTCTTTGTTTACATAAGAAGGTTTCCAAGGTGTACAGAGTAATAGATTTTTTTTCCTGAAAAAATAGAATGTGTGGTAAAAGTCAAATAAGTTTGGAAATCATTCAAATACAAAGGATGCATCTTTTGAAGACAATGAAACCTAAGACCTCTAAACCAGTTCTGTAATCAATACTAAATGTCTTCTTTAAAATGTGAATAAACCCCACTTTGAAGTAGGAAAAAATCTTAAAACACAAAATGTGGCAAGACACAGACCCCTGTGGTTCTCATTGAATTGTGGGATTAATTTGACTTCCATGAGCTTGCTACTTCAAAGTTAGGGGCTGCAAGCTTATGTGTTGAAATTTCTGAATCTGTTTTTCCCTCAGTGTTTGTATGTTTGTGTGTGTATGTCTCTGTGTGTGTGTGATGTGTGTGGATTATTTCCTAGATCAATGTTTGCTTCCATACTCACCTCTCTCCAGTGTTCTGGCTTTAGAACCTGAGAATTAATTTTATACAGCCCATAAAAAATGGGAATAAAAATTGAACAGACACTTTTTCAAAGAAAACAAAGATTTCACAGGCATATGAAAAGTATTCATTATCAATGATTATCAGTGAAATGCAAATCAAAATGAGAGAACTTTCACACAACTGAGAATAGCCTATATTACTACAGAAATAACCAATGCTGGTGGAAATACATTCACTGATGTGAGATTGAATAATCAGCCTCTATGGAAAACAGTCTAAAGATAACAAATAAAATTCTACTACATAACTGGGTTCTGATATGGGATGATACATGACATATGCTACACTCTTTCATTAACAATAGTTCAATCTAGAAGACCCTGGGGAGAGGGTGGAGGATATGGGAGACAGAATGGGAATGGAAGTGGAGGGAGGACAACTTGGTGATGGGAATTCCCCTAATTCAATGTTTATTTGTAAATGGAATATTACTGTGAACATCATGTAAACCACTATGATTAAAATAAAAAAAATGTTTTTAATATAAAAAAATAAAAAAGAAAGAAAGAAACATTCTATTAGATACACAGCAGAAGGTTGATTCTCAAGGGCAGATGGCCAGTATGGACTCCTATCCAAACTTCCATCTCCCAGTTAACTTCCCAGTGCCACCCAAACACTCCGTGAATGATCCAACTATACATGAAGAATTTCATGCTGAGTGAATGAGTCATAGTGATAGAGACAGATATAGAATGAACACACTCATTTTCAGGATATTGAAAACATAAATAAAAATAAGCATATTATGATAATAATACTCGAAGATAATAGAAATTAGGACCCGGCTGACTAATCCATGGTAGGAAACAGCACAAAATTGCAATTGGGAGTGCAGATATGACAGAGAAGGGATCACTAGAACTATGACAGCTGGAAATAATCACTCTGGATAAGAGCCGAGTGCTGAAAGGAAGTCAAGTGATATGCATGATATTCTTTCAGCAATCATATTGCTACACTACACTACCTAAAAGGAATTAAAAGAGGGAAAGAAGAAAATTGTCTGCCATAGAGGCAGGCTGGAGGTGCTGGGAGAGTGAAACTAGAATCATAGTTTGCTACATGTTAAGAAAAATAATTTCAGATGAGAAATACAAATACCAGATGACCTCACACATGTGGTACATAAAGAAACAAATCAAGGGGATAAACAATGCTCAATGACACTAACTCTTGAAATAACAACAAAACTGAAGTTATGCAGCAGGGGGAAGCAGGAGGAATGTAGCGAAAGAACACTTTGCTTTAGATGTGACAGGGCCACATCTGTGTTTAAAGTTTGAGCATTACTACTATTATAAGCCATGTTGCCTCCACAATATTAAAATAATATAAACATTTTGGTTCATAATCATTACAACTCTAGAACTATATATCAAAGGTTATGCATGTAAACACCTTAAACATAACAAAACAACAAACCAAGAAACTTTAAAGATATGCAAACAAATAAAAAAATAAATAAAAATAAATGTAGTACAGAATTGGCTTGAGTGTTGATGAAGCAATTAGTTTAGTGATTGTTCTTTGCCTCAGTTGAGGTATATGATTCAGTCATAATAACTTAATAATTTAAGTGTAACTTTAATGAGATTTGAAATATGAGATTTTATTTTAAATGATTAAAAGTAGTTTGAATGTGTTACATCTCTTTGTTTATTAAAAACAGAGTTTTAAAACATAATAATCATGGTTGGGCCTCTCCATGTCCCAAAGCTTCTCAAACATAAATGACTATCAGGAAATGGAAAGTACTCATTTTAGTACCTTTGGCTACAATAGTAGATATCATAGCTTGATAACAAGAGAGAAAGAGAGAAAGAGACTCTCAGAAACACCATTTACAGAAAAGTTTTAATAAAAATTTAAAGCTAAGAGTCAGAGTTATTATCCTGAAAGCAAGATGGTATAAATACTGTTACTGTCATAATTTTGATAAGCCAACAACATTTTAATGTTTTTAACTAGTCGTTTGACATATTCTACATCCCAGAAACTCTTTGAATGCTAATCTTAACAGCATAAATTCATAAGAGCTGAGATTTGAAACAGAATAAACCTGAATTTAAATCCCTTCACAATACTTTCTGTAAACTCTAATCGTATTATATAGTATTTTAGGATTCAATTTTTTATCAGTACTATGGCATTTTTACATCTACCATTAAGTTGAGGAATATCAGGCAAAAGGCTCCTGACATTTATTTACTAATAAATATTGGTTTTATCTATTTCTAAAGCATTAGATAGAAATAGACATTAAAATAAGTCTAATCCTCTCTGAAAATAAAGATTGGCTATGTAAATATACTTTTCATATCTTCTCTGAAGGTAATATAAGTTTGGGGCATTTGGTAAAATGGGGAAGGGCGAGTGCTTACTCTTTATCTGGATCTATGCACAAAGATTGCTTCTGATGATGCTCAGGCATTATATATGGTGCTAAGGATCAAAGGAGGGAAAGCCATATGTAAATCATATGCATCAATCTCTATCACTTCGGAGTAGAATTGATTTACATTCCCAAGTACTACGCCTTGAAATTAACACCACCTTTTCCCTGAAGCCAAACTTTCTAGTAATGATCTCAGTGAAATATGGAATAAGGCAAGCAATTTAGGATAAATTTTTCCAAGATACTGGTGAGTCTTCCATTGGGATATGTTAATTCATGCCTTGCTAAATTTATCAGCCATGTTAAACTTTATGAGAATAAGCCATAGTTTAAGGTCCCTACATCCAACGTTCTTCCTTTACTTCTCTCACAATAGTTATAAGGTCATCACTGCCTGCTAGTTCTCCCAGCGTCTTCTAGCTCACACATCCTCTGTCACTCCCTCCCCACAAAAATTTCTCCTAAGAAATCTTTCACATAGATACTTTTTTGATATCTGCATAGTATCTAGATTTACACAGGGATGTAGAATATTGCTTTCACTTAAGGCAATCATATATGACATTGAGAAGCTTTTTAGAGCTGAAGAGTAAATCCTCTTTTTACAGATCTGCATTCATCGTTAGAAGCAGAGTCAATAGATTTAAAAATTTGAAAGTCGCAGCATTAAAGAACTGTATTAAATTCATTAAAATAACGATTTGCAAAAGGCTAATGTAACTATTAGTGAAAATAATGGCAGATCCTAGTTGAAAGGTGCATTTGGAAATCAAAGATAATCCTTAGGAAAGGCAATTTGGCCCAAATCAATCATAAAGTATATTTTCTGAAAAATGTTCTACCTCCTGGAGGAAAAAAATAGAGAGTAGGAGTATGCCCAGTGTGCTCAAGGGACCATAATATTCTAGGAATAAAACTTAAAACTATCCATGCAAAGCATAAGCTTGAGCCCTCTAAGCCATCTCCCTTGCCTAAAGATATGTCTCTTTATAAAAGCAAATTTCATCCCTAAACAAATGAACACATAGATATAGATATAAATTGAATTCATGTTCTGAAAATGCTAACCATTTTTTGTTTGTTAGTTTGTTAGCCATACCCTGAAATGCTCAGTGGTCACTCTTGGTTCTGCACTCAGAATTATCATTTGTGTGCTCAGAGGACCATATGGTCTTTATCTGGAAATAAAGACCTGGTCTGCTGCAAGCAAGGCAAGTATACTACCTGATCTATTGGCCTTGAAGAGGCCATTTAATCATTTAATCATAAATTTAATCATTTATTTATTAATCATAAATTTAATCACAACATTTAATCATAAATTAGCAATAAATAGTTTTCAGCAATTTGCCCTGATATCTTTTAAAAAATATCCAGATTTTCACATGGTCAAAGAACCAAAACCTCAATATATACATAGTGCATAAAAGCTCTATGATATTTTGAATTTTGTTTGTTTGTTTTTTGGGCCACACCAGGTGACACTCAGGGATTATTCATATATGTGCTCAGAAATCGCTCTTGGCTTGGCGACCATATGGGACGCTGGGGGATGGAACCGAGGTCTGCTCTAGATTAACACATGCAAGGCAAACACCCTACTGCTTGCACCATTGCTTCGGACCCTATTTTGAATATTTTTATAGTCTTTGAAGGTTGCCAATAAAAATTACATGTAAAATTAATTTACTTTTCTTCTTTTTTCTAATACTGTCTTCCTCCTTATTTTGACCTTTAAAATATAGCATTCCTTTTGTTTGTTTGTTTGTTTGTTTGGGTCTTTTGGGGGGCCACACCCGGTGACACTCAGGGGTTACTCCTGGCTATTCCCTCAGAAGTCGCTCCTGGCAGGCACGGGGGACCATATGGGGAACCGGGGGATCGAACCGCGGTCTGTCCTAGGTTAGCGAAGGCACCTTATCTCCAGCGCCACCGCCGGGCCCCAGCATTCCTTTTTATTTTCTACTCCAAGTATATTTATTTTTGTTGTTGTTATGGCATTAATTTATAAGACAATACATTTTTCTTAATTAATTTATTAATTAATTAAAATTACCTCAGAAGGGGCCTGCACAGTGGCAGGGTGTTTGTCTTACACATCCAGGCCAATCCTGGATGTACCTGGGTTTGATCTCTAGCACCCCATATGGTACCCTGAGCCTGCCAGGAGTGATTTCTGACCACAGAACCAGAAGAAACCCCTGAGAGCAACCGGAAATTGCCAAAAAATATTTAATATAAATAAAATAGATAAAGGAAGGTTAAAAGGTCAGGAAGCTTCTCATGGTATGATAGTGTGTCTGCTAAGCAGATTTTTCTAGATTGTGATATTTAGGGTTATAATTTTACACTCCTTCTATATACGTATATACATATACATATATATGTATATGTATATGTATATACATATACATATATGGCACATTTTGTTATTTGACAGAAGTACCAATATCTCTTTATGGTCTACTAAACTTCCTCCTGTGTTCAATTTTCTCTTGCTTTTCTTCTTCCAATCTTAATTCTGATATAAAATGAAATTATTTTTATTTGACTTCAGCAGTTTGTCTTTGCTTCTCAGTATCCAATATGTGAGTGATGCTATCTAATATTTCTCTCTTCTAAATTTATTTGCTTAGCATAAACTCCTTAGTTTCATCCGTGCTGTTGCAAAATATAAATTTTAATCTTCTTTTACTACTCAACTACAAAGTTTGTACTCAACTAAGAACTAAGTATAGTAAAAAAAATACTTCAATATCCATTTTTCTATCATTGAAAATTGGATTGCTGCAACATCTTGGTTATTAAAAATAATATAATAAGCAAAGCCATAAACAAGAATACAAGATATTGTTTTGCTTATTTTTTATAAAGACATAAAGATATAATGGTTGTTTATATAGTATTGTTATTTGTAATAACTTGAGATTTTTTCATACTATTTTCAATAGCAACTGAAATAATCTCTATTATCAACTATGTCTGAGGTAGTTACTTCTTACTACTGTTTATTATAGAGTACACTGCCACTACTATGCAGTGGTAGCATTATGATATAAATCAATATTCCCCAATACTGATTCTGAAAATATTATTGCATGTATATTGACCATCAATGTGTCTTCTTTGGGGGGGGGGCGCCTCCTATGTGTCTTATTTT
Organism: Crocidura indochinensis; assembly: GCA_004027635.1. NCBI lineage: Eukaryota > Metazoa > Chordata > Mammalia > Eulipotyphla > Soricidae > Crocidura > Crocidura indochinensis. The sequence continues at coordinate 39,375 of PVKC010001484.1, forward strand.
TATTTGATTTTTATGTAGCCCCATTCACAATAGAGACCAGGCAAAAAGCCTGGGCTGAGGTGTATATGGGGTACATTTACTGTAACTCCTCTTTCTATACAGTCAGTCTAAAGAACACACCTGTGGTAAGCATTGGGAGGCCTTATTTATCTTTTCTTTTTTTATTTTGATATATATGTATATATACATATATAAACCCTTCACCAGTGTCTTTTCTTTTTTAAGCTCAGTTCTCTGTCCCTAGAGCCACCAGGTTTGTCCATCTCTGTGGCAAAGCCAAGCAAGTATCATGTCTCCGAGGTCTGGGTGTGCATATCTCCAAGGTAGCCACCATCACCTCTTTTACAACCAAGATAATGGCTCTCCCTTTGAAAACAAGGATTCTGTCCTCAAGGAGACCAGTGTCTTTTTTAATAGCAGTTGTTTAGCTTTTGATTTCCATTTTTGACAGAGATATATTTTTCTTAGTAGAGAAGTTTGTGAATTCTTCATGTATTTTGAATGCAAGGAAAGATATTAGAAATATTTTGTAGAAATAATTTTACCACACATTAAAATATCTTCATTTTAATGACACTTCTCTCACAATCATAATTCTTTTTTTTACAATCATAATTCTTATAACAATTATGGTAACATCTTTATAAAAATACATCTTGTCCCTTAAACTGAGTGTTATATGCCATAGAGGTAGTTAGGTAACTGAATGAAGAGTCTCACTAAAATTTTGGAAATAGTAAAAAATTTCATAGAGCATGGCTTACAATTAATTTAAAATTAAATTTGTTATAAATATCATATATTATATTCATTATATTATATTATATGGACTTACTATGTTGCATTTTTAAAGCAAATGAGTTTCATGTGAAAAACTATGGAGCTATGATTTATATTACTGAATTTAAAATAAACAATTTTTTCAAAATGCATTTCTAAATGCTTTCTATATAAATGTGTTTCTATACTAAATGAGTTCTAAGAGCACATACATACTTAGAGAAGAAAATTCTAAAACTAGTCTTTAAATATCAAACAGTCACTGACACCTAACATGAGAAACCATCATGACAAAGGAGTAAAAACTCTTTCCTCTCAGTTATTCTTATATCCAAGCATCACATAATATTTAAATGCTGTGACATCCATATTACTTGAAGAGCAGGTTCACCTTCACAGCCCAATGAAGTTCTGTGTTTTACAATCCTCTTTCCTGACATTTGACATATTCCCTTAGTTTAACTTGTATTTTCTTTCTTCATTTATCCAATGGACATAGTTCTTTGCAAAAATATTAATCTTTCAATAGCCATTTTAAAATACATTAGTCTTCTAAGTTCTTTAATTACTTAAATATGAATTCTGTCACCCACTCACAATATATGGGATAAGTCTGGGAAAAGTAATTGATTATATTCATTAAATGAGTTTTACATCAACTCTATGGTAAAGAAAAAATGTATCATCTTGGCTTATTGATTTTTCTATCCAATGTCAGCTATACTTAGAAAAATCATGAGTTGGAAAGGCCTAAAAACTAGAACTGTTAATCTTACTTGGTACATATTTATTCAATGATTACTATGAGAAATTTTTCTTTTCTGTATAGAAACATTAATTCATAAAATCCCTTCAGCAATAATATGCAATAGGTGTTCCTATTAACCCCAATGTCCCAGGCAAAGTTAACTAATCTTAAGCTCCCTCAAACCATAACTCATAGACTAGATTTGAAATGAAGTAACCTTGATCCAGTCAGCAATCTTAGTCCTACATTGCCCACAGCATGACTCTAGTGACTACAAAATGTAAGTTACATAATTCAGAGCTGTAGAAAAGGGAATGATTAGCTGCTCTCTAATTTCCCTTGATAACAAAATAGTTTTTTCCCATTTTCTACTAGAGGATGACTGATGGCAGCTGCTTGAAGGTTGATGTTATGAAACATTTTAAATGTAAGTCTCCAGCCAATAGCAAAGAGTACTAAGACTGATCAGAAACTTCAGAAAAATTGTAGTTGAGGTAAAATATGCTCTTTGGACACACATTAGCAATAGCTGGGTCAGTCTTTTTCCATTTAAACCTATTGTATTTATTAGTTCTTTATAGATTTTAAGAAACATAAGGATTTGTATTTAAAACTACACTAATCAAAAAAATAAAACTACACTAATTTACAGGTTAAAATAACAAAAGACAACAAAACGAGGCAATTCCAAGACTATGATTTATAAACATTCAATAGATTAAAATTCCTTACTGTCACCCATTCCAGCAACACTATCCTCTCCAGGCTCTTTATAATACATGTCCTCATTGGTGTCTAATGTGCAAGAGGAACCATTGTTAATAGCATTGTAAACCAGAGAATCTCAATTTAAATTATCTTTTAAAGAATGTTTAATCTTAAAAAAATTGATAGATCCATAAACAACACATATCCAAGTATGAATAATTTGGTGATATAAAGTGATATAAAGAAACAGTAGTATATATGTATATATATGAATATTATATACATAAATGTATTTACTTATATTCTATATAATATATTAATATATAAGTTATATATAATTTTATTAATGCATATAATTTATATAATATATATTATATATGCATATATACATATATGTGTATATATATACAATGGAATGCTCCTTTTTTTAATTTTTGGGCCACACCTGGTAGCGCTCAAGTGTTACTCCAGGCTATGTGCTCAGAAATCGCTTCTGGCTTGGGGGACCATATGGGATGTCGGGGTCAAACCGCAGTCCGTCCTAGGTTAGCCACGTGCAAGGAAAACTCCTTACAGTTTGTGCCACACTCTGGCCATTCACAACTACATTTTAAAAAATTAAACCTAGGGGACAGAGTGGTAGCACAAGCTATAAGGCGTCTGCCTTGGGCACACTAGCTTAGAACAGACCTCGTTTCGATTTCTGAGCGCCCCATATGATCCCCCAAACAAGGAGAGATTTCTGAGAACATAGCTAGGAGTATGCCATCAGTAACTTCTGAGCATCACCAGGTGTAGCTGAAAAATTAAAAAAAAATTAAACCTAGTGGAAGGGAAACTGGGAATACTGGTGGCAGTAAATATGCACTGGGAAGGGTTATTTACATTGTAACTGAAACTCAATCATGAACAATTTTGTAACAACTGTAGTTAAATAAACAAAAAAAAATTAAACTGCATTTTTTACTAATTAGAATTGGAAGATATTATGCAGAATAGATTCAAACAGAAGTATAGGGATAAATGCAGAATGCTTTCATACGTGATATATAAAGAAACAGTATAAGAATAGCAAATTGTCAGAGTAAATAGATATTGATAAAAATAGAACAGGGTTTCTGTTTGGGGTTGTAGTGGCAATAAGGGAAAATTGGGAAGAGTCTATCAAAAAATGGAGGAAAGAACCAGTCACTCCAGTAGAGAAATGCTGTAAGCATGAAACCATTTTTTTAACAATGCTATTAAAGAAACGATTACATGTTGCTTCAAATAAGCAATGCATTTATAAATAATAGATTTTTTTATTTTAAAATAAAGCCGGAAAAACTGCATATTCACTATTTTGAAAAAAGTAAAGATTTTTTTTACCTAGATTTTCACTGTAAATTTAACATAATGAGATTGGGGATGGAATCAAAATTTTTTCTTTTTCTTTGGGGGACGAAGAGATAGTACAGTAGGTAGGGCACTTATGTTGAAAGATGTTGACCCAGCTTCTATCCTGGGCATCCCAAAAAGTTCCCCAAGCCTTCCAGGAATGATTCTGTGTACAGAGTCAGAAGTAATCTTGAGCAAACAAACTTCCTTAAAGAAATCAATACATTTAAATAATTAAAGGCCAGAAAACAGAAGCTGTAAATTGATATCAACCAGTAGCAAACTCTTCTAGATGAGATTGCATCTACTGTCTTCTGAAGTAGCAATTGCCCTGCCTATGGTGAGAAAGGTCTGATCACTGACACCTACTTGATCTCCAGTAAAATCTAGCTGAATTTTGACAAAATAATCAAGTAAAGAAAATGATACAAACTTAAGACAATTATCTTCACCTACCCTCTTTTCTTAGCAAATGCCTCCTGCATTTGAAGTAGTTTATTTCTAATGATTTTCTTTAGTTAAGGACCTGATAAATTTCTTATTCCTTTTTTTTTTTCAAAAATGTGTGTTAAGAATAGAAATTGTTCCCCAATAAGAGATATAAGTCACCTAAGAAATGTGATTATATATATATATATATATATTCTCTGTGTCAATTCACTCATACATCAAATGTTTATTGAAATTTACTATATATGACATTATATAGGTATTATAGCAATAAAGAAAACAAAGAGGCAAGAATTAATAAACAATACTTATAGGTGATAAACAAAGGCATATGTAAAACATTATAATGATCATAGATAAAAGCATATTTAACTTCTTTGTTTGAAGGTGATTAATAAAATGACTTTCTGAAAACTTATACAGTTTTTAAAGTTGGTAAAAAATGAATAGATATTTAATTAAAATTCAGCTCATAAAAAGCACAAAGTAAAAATCAACATACCATAGATTAATTCAATTAAAGAAGAGAGACAGATAGAAAGGATAGTGTAGAACTAGGCAGTCAAAATTGAGCTCTTATGTTTTATAAATGAAAAATACTGGTTTTTATCCAGAACATAGTGTGAAGTTTTTATTATGGATATGAAATGATTGCAAATTTTACCATATGTTTTTAAAGCATGTATTATTAATATGACTCAACATACAACTTTTTTTTTTGGTTTTTTTTTTTTTAGGTCACACCCGGCAGCGCTCAGGGGTTACTCCTGGGTCCATGCTCAGAAATTGCTCCTGGCAGGCACGGGGGACCATATAGGGCACTGGGATTCGAACCGATGGCCTTTTGCATGAAAGGCAAACGCCTTACCTCCATGCTATCTCCCGGACCCCATCAACATACAACTTTTAAGTTCAATTTACTTTATTTAAAAAGTATGTATCACTTACTTGACATAGCTGATCATATTTGTTTCAAGTAATTGGTAGTGAAACCATTAAAAATGGAACAAAAAGAGAGAAAAAAGAAGAAAAAAGTGCAACATGAAAATTTATCTAAATTATTATATCACCAATGAAATCATTAAGTAATTCTTAGAAGGTTTAGTAAGCTCTTGTTGCTAGTTGACCACTCTGTTACTTTTTTTGTTTCTGAACGTTATTATGTGGCTTCAAGTATATGTTGGCATCTAAATTGGTGTGTTCCTATGGTTATGACAGATTTCAACAAAACCGTGGTTGCACAATCCAGAAATTCTAAGCACTATTTAGTGGTCCTCAAACATTTTAAACAGGGCCAGTTCACTGTCCCTCAGACCATGTGGAGAGCCTGGACTATAGTAAAAACAAAAACTATGAACAAATTCCTATGCACACTGCATTTATCTTATTTTGAAGTAAAGAAACAAAATGGGAACAAATGCAATATGTGGCTCATGGGTCAAAGTTTGTATTTTGTCGGGTGTACTTTCAGTTTTCAGGTCATTCAGTAGGAAAATGTGGGAAAAGAATGCCTGCACTCTCCCTAAAAAGAGTCCTGGTGATATCAGCCCCAGATAACTGGCATATTTAGGGCTTTTGTTAGATTGACATTTCTGAAGAGAGGTCTAAAAGAGCCACAGATTTCTCCAAAATCTGGAAATTGAGCTCCCATTCGACCCAGCTATTCCACTCCTAGGGCTATACCCTAAGAATACAAGAATACAATACAAAACCCCTTCCTCACACCCATATTTATTGCAGCACTATTCACAATAGCCAGGCTCTGGAAACAACCAAGATGCCCTTCAACAGACGAATGGCTGAGGAAACTGTGGTACATATACACAATGGAATATTATGCAGCCGTCAGGAGAGATGAAGTCATGAAATTTTCCTATACATGGATGTACATGGAATCTACCATGCTGAGTGAAATAAGTCAGAGGGAGAGAGAGAGACACAGAATAGTCTCACTCATCTATGGGTTTTGAGAAAAATAAAAGTTATTTTTGCAACAATCCTCAGAGACAATGAGAGGAGGGCTGTAACTCCCAGCTCACTTCATCACCACAAAGAGTGGTGAGTGCACTTATAGAAATGACTACACAGAGAACTACCCTAATCATGTGAATGAATGAGGGAACTGGAAAGCCTGTCTGGAGTACAGGTGGGGGTGGGTTGGGAGGGAGGGAGGGAGATTTGGGACGTTGGTGGTGGGAATGTTGCACTGGTGAAGGGGGGGTGTTCTTTACATTACTGAAACCTAATCACAACCATATATGTAATCAAGATGTTTAAATAGAGAAAAATATATGGGGCCCTGGAGATAGCATGGAGGTAAGGCGTTTGCCTTTCATGCAAAAGGTCATCGGTTCGAATCCCGGTGCCCCATATGGTCCCCCGTGCCTGCCAGGAGCAATTTCAGAGCATGGAGCCAGGAGTAATTCCTGAGCACTGCCAGGTGTGACCCCCCCCAAAAAAAGAAAAATATATGGGAATAAATAAATAAATAAAAGAGCCACTCTAAAAGTGCCACTGACAGTGACAGGTGCAGAATGTATAGCTTCAGCAAGGCAGGGACTTTGCTGCCCTCTCCTTCAAAGATCATCAACTTTCAGCTGTATGACCTGTATACCCTTAATTTTTCATGGCTTGGTTTGCCACTCTTTTGAGAAAAAGTGAGCCTATAGAGCTGACTGGGTAGAGACATGGCAACTATATTGGTGGATGTATCAACATATATTTTATACTCAAACATTATATACTATCTGAAAACACAGTGAAAAGTAGAATATAAAAGAAGATAAGTAATAATTTGATAGCTTATCAAACTATTAGAGATAATGTAATGAAGGCCTAAACTTAGGAAATGTAGCTGCAACAAATACAAATTGCATGTAAAATTTTAAATAATTCACATAGTGAGTCCAATATTATTTATATTTTATACATTTGTCAATTTTGACTGTGGTCCTTAGACAATTCTTTGCAATGATATACATGTATAGAGAGAAATTAGTTCTATAAGCCCCATTACACTGATAAGAGAAGTAGCTCACATAGAAACTTAGTGCTTGGAAAAAAAAAAGAAAGCAATTGTTCAATCTAAGACTAGAAGCCATATTCTTCTGACACTGAATGCTCTTAATGAAATACTATAAAACTAAAAAGTCGATGTTTGTTATGATTTCAGTAGGTATTTTAATGAACATTTTTGACATGTTAAAATTCAAAATCTGTGATATTTCCACACCTCTTATTGACCTTTTATTTCTTGTATTTAAAATGTCAATCCAGGTATTAGAATTAGAAATTGTAAAATGAACTGTGTAGTTAGTTATTACCCATAAAACATTCTTATATAATTATACTAATTATAACAATTAAATAGAAAGCTCTTTTTTATTTAAAACTATAGTTGAATGCATAAGTTTTCTAGTTTCTTTTTTTGTTAAGAAAATAATTGTATATAGTGAAATATATAGATCTTATGTCCACAGTTCCATACAGAGCTATTTTCTAGAGATCTGTTAATACTAGCACTTTCCACTAATCCGGTATTAGCCAAAGAACTGGTAGATTATTTTCGTTATAAACAGAAAATTTATGTTTTTTATTCCTCATTCTCATTGTGTCTTGCCACAATTATAGGATATTGGACTCTCCCTTTCGTTGTGTCACTCAAGGGTCATATATAAACCTGCAACACTTTGTAATAGGCAGCAATACCCTTTTTTATTACGGAGCAATTAATAAGCACTTTATCTCTCAGCAAGCATATGTTCTGAGCACATTTAGGAGAAAATTAGTAAAGTACTAAAACTTCAACTTGTTATAAACACCATAGTATATTACTGTTTATGCTTTTTAACTTCCAATTATATTTAAGATATCTTGTAATAATGCATGTCTATTTTATTGATCCACATATTTATAATTTTCATACTTTTCATAGATTCCAATTTCTTTTAATATTATTTTACTTCTGCTTAAAACATTTTATTTTAAAATCATTTCACTATGAGTCATCATCCACAAATTTTCTGTTTTATGTTATTTTTATTGTATGTTTATTTTGTTTCATTCTTATTTGTTGAACAATACCTCATTGGTTTAGAATTCTAAACTGACCGACACCTTTTCTGTTCTATCTTCAGAATCTAATTTCTTAATTCCATTATATGAACCAGTTAAATTCATATGCTTCCATCTCTCAGAAATCATTTTTTTTCTGGAAACTATTTTCACGATCTCTAGAATTTTATCCCAAATGTGTATAGATTTAGTCAAAAATGGCATCTATGCAATAGCTGTCTCACTTTATGTAGCTACTTCTAGTCAGTATTGACCCCAGAAATTTTAGTCACATTTTCCTCTACCAAGTCTAACCTTTATCTCTTCAATTCATCAAAACTGCAAGATTCAGTTTATATTTTAAATCCCTGTGTTACAGAATAAAAATTGCCTCCATTGCAGAAACTGAAGTGGATTTAGAAGGGTCACCTTTTTCATATCTCTTCTCTCAAGGTCAAAGTTCACTTTACAACATAAGAAAAAGAGCTAGTTCTAGCTGTTTACCTTGAAAACAGAAGTCTATAGAATACTCCCACAGTAATGAAGACAGACTTGTCAACCAGGGGTCTTGAGATTCATGTTTTCTTATTAATTCTCTTAATTTGCTCAGTAGTAATCCATCATTTCAATATACCAATATGCTCATCCATGACATAAAAATTAAAGTTCTTATTATTTATGGATGTTAGGAGATAGACTAAAACATAAAGATTTTGAGTATAAATATTTTAGTGATACACTTTTACTGCTTCTGAATATTTACCTATAGGTATGATGAATAATCTATAATGTGTTCCAAAATCATTGTATGAGAAATCCATCTTGTTCTGAATTTTATGTTTTAACTTTTAATCTTAGCTATTTTAACTTAGATTGAACAACAGTGTGGTTTTCAAACAGTATATTTTAAAGTATTAGTTGGCTTTTCTATTCAATCATATTATTTATTATAGTGTTTATTTTAGCCTTTTGCCCACTTTTATATTTTCCTCCAAGTGAAATTTCTAAGCAGGTCAGGTTATGTTTATTATGATGGACACTATAAACAACAAGGACTATGTTGTTTCCCTTAAAAATTAGAGCAATAGGGGCCCGGAAGATAGCATGGAGGTAAGGCGTTTGCCTTTCATGCAAAAGGTCATCAGTTAGAATCCCGGTGCCCCATATGGTCCCCCGTGCCTGCCAGGAACAATTTCTGAGCATGGAGCCAGGAGTAACTCCTGAGCACTGCCGGGTGTGACCCAAAAACCACAAAAAAAATTTAGAGCAATAGTATAATTGGTAGGGTTTTAGCCTTGCCTGCAGGTTTGATCCTTCGCACCACATATGATGCCCCAAACCCTCCAGGTTTAATTCGAGCACAGAGCATGAAGTAAGCCCTGAGAACCACCTGGATGTGGTACAGAAACAAAACTATTAAGACTGCTCTTTATACAGTTAAATTATTTTAGTTATTTTTGTTGTTAATCATTTCACGCTTAACTTTATTCTTTGAAACCATCCTGTTCTGAGGTCTCAAATAAATTCTTCAGAAATTGCCACATTTTTTTCACCATATGATCTAGTTTGTAATGCCAACAATGTCTAGTATCATAGCTTTATACTATTCCTAGCGAAGATTCAGAATCTTTCCCTGTATCATAGTCTTCGGTTAAGTGTCTGCTGTATATTCCTCATCAGTCTCCTAATATTTCCCCTCATTACTGCTCCCTCAACCAAACACAAATCACTTTACAACTTTCAGATTCTAGTGTCCTACTTAATGGGAGACCATGTTTGTCTGGATTTCTGTTTTCCTCTGCTTAGTATTAATATGTTCCAATCAGTCTCCACAGCTATAGATTCATCTCATGTTTCCCTTTATCTCACAAATCATTCAAATACATAACATTTGTATTTAGCTTACTCTTGTAGTTATTGGCTAGAGGGCAATTTATAAAAGCTTTTCTATGTCAGAGGTTTTCTAAACATAATAAATCCTAACGAAGAATTAAGAAAACCTCCTATCCTACAACTATATTTTATCTAGAATGTTCTTTTTAAAAGTTTATTATAACAATTGAAATAACTTTTATGTCTCTTGCCAGAGCTCTGAGTGTCTCAGGAATTACTAGAGAGAATACATTTTCCAAACTTCAGATTTATGATGAAATAAAAATAAAACTGCAATGCATATTTACCAATTATTAAAATTCTATGTAAACCTTTCTTACATTAGAAAGTATGATGACTGTGAAACTTAAAGTTACTTATTTTATCTCAGATTTTAAAATGCATAAAAATAGTAACAAAATGAACTCAAATCAAGCACAAAAATCTTTCATGTCAATCAAAAGCAGTATTATATATGGATCTGACATAAAATCTATGTATAAAAAGGCATTTGACAGATGTCTGAGGAACTGCAAAGGATATTAAAATGATATTTTTAGCAAATCCAAATTTAGTTTCAAAATGCATAATATAATCCAGAATATCAATATATAAAAATTAATAATATGAAGTACAGGCAATACATTCTTTTCTAAAACAGAAGGAACAAGTGTAAAATTTTAAAAATTAAAAACCATGTATTTTTCTTACAGTTATTACTTTTATCAGTTTGTTTCTTACCTTAAAGGTCAACAACTTTTGCTCTCTCTATCCTTTCTCGAGCTGGAGACAGGGTCTACTCAGCATGGGCTCGGGAGGTCTCATGCAGACGGCCTTCTCTTTAACTTGGGTGGGCTGGGGGTCTCGATAGGCTCCTAGCGTCCCCTCTTCGGCCCCGGCCTCCAGGCCTCCTGGGGTGGCAGCCCAGGTGGTCAAACCAGGTGGGTTGGGGGGGGGAGT